>JAPYZP010001406.1:0-16736 GCA_030522985.1 Torymus sinensis | reverse complement strand
GGACACGTGCCGCCGGCAACGAGTCACTCTCTTTCTCTCTCTCCCTCTCTCTCTCTCTCTCTCTCTCTCTCTCTCTCTCTCTCTATCTCTCTCTCTCTCTCTCTCTCTCTCTCTCTCTCTCTCTCTCTCTCTCTCTCTCTCTTTCTCTCAGCAAACTCGCTATAAGGGTATAGAAGAAGAGAGAGGGACGCACAAAGGTAAGTAACGACGACGACAGCCTAAAACGACTGGGAGAGAAAGAGAGGAGAGAATTTCCATGGCAACCGATCGCTGGCCTCGTTTCCCGCGCTCGCGCTCCCTCATGCTGCCCGCCTTAATTATCCCGGTAATGCGAGCAATGAGAGAAGAGGGAGAGAGGCAGAGAGAGAGAGAGAGAGAGAAAGAGAAAAGTTTCCACGGGTTAACTCACTTTTCGAGATTTCTCGCCTGCTCCCTGCGAGAATTGTTTACCGGGTCGGAGACACGCTATTTTTTGCGGTTCATTTGCTACACGTTGGCGATTGATTTGCACGGTTGTCGATTGGGCTTGAATTTTTTCTGGAGTGTGTGCTATGATTTCTAATTATTGATTTGGTGTTTTATTTAAGGTCGTTCTTTCGCGACTTCCCTAGTCAAAGAAGTGCTAAATGAAGAGGTTACCTAAAATTAAAGAAAACCATAGTTGCAATGTGATTTATTTATTTAAAATGATAGAGATAGTCAATCCCCAGTGGAAATAAGTTCGGTACCAAAATGTGCCAATATCGTGCCACAACGTGCCAAAACTATGTCAAAACTGTGGCAAAATTGGGTTAAACTATGCAAAACCATACACATCTTAGACATTATGAACGCTTATGGCGCAGTTCGGCACAGTTTAGCAAAATATTTGTACAGTTTAGCAAATTAAATTTAACAAAATTTTGAGCAAATTTTGGTCACACTCTGGGACAACTTGGCACAGTTTGTCACAATATTGACATAGTATAGCACAATATTGTCACACTTTGGCATAAGAATATTAATAAATTTATTTGCAAATTTTTTACACACTATCGGCACAGTTTGGCACAATATTGACACAGTGAGACCTAGTTTGACACAATATTTCGCTATATTACGTGAAAATTTATCAAGCTGAGCTAATCTATCTCATATCTATGCCAATATCATGTCAAACTGTGCTATGCTCATGTCAAACTGTGCCAATATCGTGTCAAACTGTGCCAATATCTGTCAAACTGTGCCATAACGCGCAAAAATTGAGTAAAAAGACTGTAGTAAAACTTCTTATGTCAAACTGTGCAAAGGTTGTAGCAAACTATGCCAAACTATACTAAACTGTGCCATAAGCATGTTTAAAATGTGTATGGTTTGGCACAGTTTACCTCTCTTTTGACACAGTTTTGGCACAATTTGGCATATATCTCATTTCCACTGGGATCTATTATAAATAAAGTGTATTGAACATCACTAAGATAACTTTTTTCAACAAAATATCGATATTTTAGAAACAGCACAAACAATTATTGATAAAAAATCTTAATCTTTTTGGTTTCTTAACCGATTTTAATTATCAAGATCTCATATTGTTCTTCAACTAATTTCATGGGGACTTACCGAAGGGAAAATTCAAAATTATTCAAAAATCAGAAAGTTATAGCTAGTTGTACATAAATCGTGATTGAGGTATTTGACACGCGACGTTGAAAAATATTTTTTTTCAATTGGCTATAAGTTTCTCGCTTTTGAATAATTTTGAATTTTTCTTTTGGCAAGTCTTCTTGTCATAACAGCAAGCCTTCTACTAGCCATTTCCAGGCTAACAAAACTGATCAGTTTTAATACCTTGAAAATACTCAAGAACAAGCTTGTGATTGTCTTAGAATAACACATTCTATTTTTCAATCTATTAAATGACCAAATAATGGGAGAAAAAGCGTTTCATCAAAGGCTAGAAACTGGACAAGAGAAATTCCCATTTTATAGCAAGTTTCCAATATAAATGGCCAGTTATTAGTTATAAAATGTTTTGGATTTCCACCAGGCGAGAGTTTGATAATTAAAATCGATTAAGAATTGTTTGTGCTGTTTTTAAAAAATCGACATTTTGTAAAAAAAGCCGTCATGTCATTTATTTAATCAGTTAGAATTGTAACAAATGATGTATTCTATACGTGTTTAACTCTAATTATATTAATTGCGACATGATTATAATTCACAAAGAATCTTGTATTAGACACACGGAAGCAAAATAAGAAGAAACTCAAATATATAATCCTAGACCCGGAATCAAAACAAGGGCTTCTTGCCATTCAGATCACGCTTACAGATTATTGTGACACGTACGCGTACTTTTAACGCTACACGGCGCCTGTATACATACACAAAAGGCGAATTTACGGCTATACCTGACGCGTGTGTGCGCAAGTCACGCAACCAAATTCCCCGGGCGAGACAATATTTGCCCCCTTATCTTATCTATACCTCGTATCTCCCGGAGCACAGAAGCGGGACAGAAGCGGCCATCCGCGATGCGAGAAGCGCCTCTATTCAATAAAGTTATTAAATTTATATCCGCAGTGATTGCGCTACTCGACTGTATATAACGTTAAACATTGAATTTCGAATAGATATAGTTATATAAGAGTTGATATAGGTATACCGAAGTTGTTTGAACGTGCTAAAACGACTTTTATTGTGCGAAAAGACTTTCGGCGCCACTGAATCATAACGAATCGGATGACGAGTGGTGAAAATTATTGTCACAGTGGTGAATCATCTGTTTGCTGAATACTTACTTAACTGCTTGTAATTCATTTCGGGGTTATATAACTCAAATTTTAACCAGCGAATTGATAAAAAAGTCATTAAAAAGTCTCATTCGGGCACTATGTTATTTACAGTAGCAGATAACTATATTTTTTTTTTAATAATTATAATTTACGAGAACGTACAACAGTTTTGCTTCAGTTTTAAAACCCCCCATAAAATCATAAGAATTAATCAACCATTTTGTTAATACTTCCTATTGTATCGGTTACGTTTCCTGTATCGAAAGAAAATTTATTTCACAACAATTATTACCCTATAATCATTCAGTTTCGTTACGCTCCAATTTCCGATACGATTCGTCGCAGCCGCGACATTCCCATTTTTCTCCGGTTATTATATAAAGCCACTCTCTGTTATATACCGAAACACGCAATCGGAAAAACATCCACGCATTATCGGCCATTACCTCTTATAAGTATACAGATAACTTTTTTTCTTTCTCGAACTGCGTAATAGCGATCAATTTTTGCGCGTCGGCCTTGTGCTCTCTTCTATACGCCTCGGCCTTGCGTGATGCGAGCTCGAAAAATCACAACAAACGCCCGAAAAAAAAAGATCACTCGCGGACTTTAAGCTTGTTTTCGAGCGACGCGGTATAGTTATGTGTGATAAGTCTGTCACGGGCGAGGAGGAGAGATATAGAGTGGACACGGCTAAGGCGAGAAAGTGTGTAAGAGCCAATCTGAAAGAAACTTTTAACTTTTTGGAAACTGCGGAGTTGAGTCAAAAAAGGTTATATAATTCAAGTTCTTTACGAAGCACATGATTAAACCAAAGCTGAAAATGTTCATTTTTCAACAGAGGAATAAAAGGAAATTTTGTATTATGGTAGAGAAAGGCTTTTTAACGAAAAATCATAAAAAGAGGAAAAATCGGTCATGTTTGGTGATTTTTATGTGTTTTTATATAATCGATCTATAAAGAAAAGTCACTTGCTATCATTGACAAATTTTACACCATTTTCTTTATAGCAAAAGCTTTAATTTAATTGCTGATACCAATACAAAAATAGAAAATTATCAAGACTTGCAGAGTTATATCCAATTGTTTATAAGGATGCGCATGTTTTTTACAAACAAAAGGACGTAACTTTGCAGGTCTTGATAATTTTCCATTTTTTATGTTGGTACATCCCCTTGAAATTGAACAAGGTACAAAAGAAGACCTACCAAACTGAAATCAGATTGAATTTAGAAAAGATTCCAGTGTTTTATTGAATTTTTTTTAGATGGTGGTATCTACTTTGACAATAGTTCAATTTTGTTACAAAAATTGGTTTTCCTTACTTATTTTGCCATTCTTTCAAGCTATGCCATTACTTGTGTTATAATATGCAAAGTAATGATCGTAAAAAATCTTTATATTTAACATCGATTTTAACGATACAATTACCTTAACGTGGGTTGATCATCTGACACCAGTGACACTGATAGTTTTTATTAAGAATGGTATTTTTTGGGGTTTAGCATGTGGTATTGTATGGGATTTATGATTCATATGGCCATTAATCTTGTGTCTGTATTGTGAGCTTTGTAATAAGCTAAATAAGTAATTAAATACGACAAATAAATTGTAAAAACGTGTCATCTTTTGTTTTTTTCCTTGTCTGCACATGTGACGCAATCTATACTTGATTCTTAAGTCTTGTAGATGGCTTTTAAAGTATAACAGAAAACATAACATCGAAAACATGACTTACTGTCAAATATTTATTTGGATAATTCATTTGTAAATGATTTCAATGACTTTAATTGTACAAATAAAGGAAACCCCAGAACTAAATTTTTATTTGTTCAGTTAACAATAAAATACAAAATTATTCAAGGCAAATAAATTATGTTCATCTCCAACCTTTATAGGATAAGAAAAGATTTCTTCGCCCACCCAATCGCAAATTGAACTGAAAAAAAAAACAGAAGACTTCAAAGAACAATTAATCGTTATAGAATAAAATGTAGAAGCTTATGTATTAACAAAAAAGTCTAGGTTTTGTATAGCTACACCAGGCGTTAATTTACAAAACTGTTACCTAAAATATTGAAAACCTGGCCGTGACAAAGCGTAAATAATTAAATTCAAGTTTCCACCCACTATAATGGTCAAGACGACCGTTACCAGTGCGACTCGATAAAACCACTTATCAAAACAATAAAATATCCCACAATAACAGTTTACGCTCTTCAAAAATTTCACACTTAAGGTAGTTCTTACCCAAGAAAACGATCGTTAAAAAAGTATATAATCTATTGCTCAAATTTTATATTACAAATGATAGTAAAATTCAAAAGTAGTTTCCTTTAAGTAACAGAAAAAAATTTTCAGATATAAATTATATACATGAAATGATAAAAGTTGCTAAATAAGGAAAAATATCACAAAAAGTCATCAATTATTTTTGTTTTTCATTCGATTTTTTTATTCAATACGCCTCTTTGTTTCTCAAACGTTCCTCCATAAATTCACCGCACCAAATCGTCAAAAAATCATTTTACACAAAGTTAGAGCTATTAGTTGCTAAGTTTTTGTAATTTTTTCATAAACAAATTTCTCTAACTCTAGGTGCGGGGAATTTATGGAGGCACGTTTGAGAAACAAAGGGGTGTATTGAATAAAAAAATTGAATAAAAAACAAAAATAATTCATGATTTTTTGTGATATTTTTCCTTATTTAGCAACTTTTAGGCTTCTATATATATAATTTATATTTGAAAATTTTTTTCTGTTACTGAAAGTAACGTTCTTTTGGATTTTACCGTCAATTGTAATATATTTGAGTTATAGATTGTATAGAATAATTTTTAAACGATCGTTTTCTTGAGTACGAACTACCTTAATTTAAATGGATAATTCCACGAGAGACTGTTTTAGCTTTGAGTATATAAGAGGACAAACGATGTATTCAAAGCCTTATACCACAACAATATGAAATTATGCACAAATATTTACGGTAAGCGTAATACTCTTACCTGCGCGACCATAACGCACCTCATTCGCCTGCAGTCTAAGAAAAGAACGATATATATATATATATATTATCCCCGCCTTGTTGTGCATAATCCTCTGCCTATATATACACGCGACATTCAGCAAGAGTGCATGTATTTTACGCAAGGGAAAGAGTAAGTATATATACGTATATACATAACGCGCGGGGCTTGAACTTTCGCGCAACCTTTTCGCGCTGTTATACAACTCGAGCGCTCGCGTTACTCAATGAAGGGAAGCCATGTTGCATGCAGAGCTTACTTAAGTGCCACTCCCGCAAAAGTTGACGGCAAGGGCACGGAAAGGAGCTTTCGCCTCTCGAGATAACGTGTTTTCGAACTTCGGCCGCGTAAAAACACGCTATTTTTAGTGGGGAAACAAAGGCGAGAAAAGTATGCGCGAACCCATCGGCTCTGCGACCTTATTTATTTTCTACGCGGGATAGGACACGCAAATATAGATAGTTATAACGAGGTTGTCCAAGAGCGGCATTGATTTTATCACAAGCACGAAATTTAATCCATGTAAGGCGTTGCGCAAGCGGCCAGATGTCGTCTAAGCTCGAAACATCTTTATCGGTTTCATAAAAAAAGTGTGCCTTCGTTGTATCGCCTTCTACATACATACATACATAACAAATTGAATAACCACTATATCTCGCAATTGCATAAAAACAAAAACGCATAATAAATTACCTCACGTATACATAATGAATGTAAAAATAATAATCGTCTCCCGCAGACTATTATAATAACAACCGAAAGCGCGCGAGCCCTCTTATTACTTATCAAACGATAAATATCTTGGCCGTCTTCCTCCCGCAAACAGCTGATGGCGCGCAAAGTCCAAAAACACATCTATACGAGCACGCGTGCGATAACGCGTTTGCGAGCGTGAGGTATTAATGCGCAGACGTATAATAGACTCGCTTACTTACGGCCGGGCGCGAGGCACATTTCATGGCGGTCGACACACCCGCGGTATAAAGAGGCGCCGGGACGAGCTTCTTCCGGGGCTATTAAATCGAGTGACTTTTTTGTTATCGTGATTTCGCATCACGTGTAATAATAATAATGTTCTTACTTGTATCGCTGTTAAGTTTTACGAAACTGCGTATATACGGAGATAACGAGGCTGGCTAATTAATGCGATGTGTAAATGGCTTTTTGAAATTCTGTAACTGTAAGAGGGGAAGGCGGTTGCTTTTTTTGTTCGTTGGGCAGAAAAATGAGTACGAGATAGAGAAAACGATGTTGTATAAATAGCGTCTTCTGGTATAGATACAGGAAATAATTACTGTTTATTTAGCTGTTTTCAGCAGTAATCTAGAAATTCTCCGAATAAATTACGTATATATATATAAGAGGCTGGAATAATCCCGGAGCGTTTAAATTATACTATTCAATGATTAGGGAACATCGAAATCAGAGACATACAATTTGTCAAATTATCGCTGACTCTATTTTCTATTCTCGTACTGAGGAAGTATAAAGGTTCTTTAAAAAGGATGAACAATCAGAAAACAGACTTTACATAATGATTTATCGTTTCCTGCCAATTCTATTATCTGTATTATGTTATTTCAACTCATTTTTTTTTTTAGGTGTACATAATTCACTATACGCATATCTGAAAATTTATATATTTTATCTCACTGTTTATATACATATGAGCCATAATTAAATACCCGGAAAAACCCGGTTACCTTCAAACTAAATAATTTATTAATCAATTTTAACCGATATTTATCTGTACACACGAAATTGTTGTTTAATTACTACTTATCACCGCACGTGTCTTTCAAAATTATTATCTAGACCTCTCCATATATCTTAACAGCTTACCTCTAATTTAACCTTTTGTTTATCTACTACGTCTTCATACCTATTATACGACCAGACGTAAAACAACACTTCAAGTATAAAATTGAGTTAAAAGCCTGCTCATTAACGATAAAACAACAGACACTTTAGCGATAACCTAGAAAACTCTTATTCAAATTTACAAAAAAAAATGTTGAATAAATATTTTTGGCTCCCGTACGAAAGACAATTCACGCGTGACTCCTATTTTAAGACTTCTGCAGTGAACATAAATTAACGGAACTGCCTATGTATTAAACAATAAATCAGCGCCACCTAACATTACAACTATAAATAAAGGCAATTATTGCTTATCAAAAAATACACATCAAATCGCGTAACAATTATCAAAATCTAAACGCCGGCCTCTCGCCTCACACTAAACCAACTCTCTTATCACCTCGGAACAATCGACCGCGCAAAGATTGCGCTACAATACAGCGCACACGCGAGAGGTCACGCGAGCTCGCCAATAAACGTAGCGTTTCATTAGCATGCGCGCGAGCGAGTAATCGTCGCGGTTAATAAACCGCGCATGCGCGCACCTGGCCGAGCGAAGAAATTGACTTTCGCGCGTTGCACTCGGGATTAGATTCGCGAGAATGCGATCGTGGCTGGAATGTCGAAACTGTGCGCATCAGGGAGTTTCCGCGAATAACAGCGGCGATGTCGCTCCCGTACGTGGCTGAATTTCCGATTGAGCTTTCTTCTTGTTTTGTACGGTGTGTACCGAGGCAGAGCTGCTGTTTTCAGTTATTTCGGGATCTGTCTATAGCTGTGTTTATGGAGTAAAACGGGAGCTCCGCGTGACGCAATAACTAAAGCGATTATCGTCGAGCTGAATAACGGACAATCATTTTCGAAATATTGGAAAACTGTATACTTCATTGTGTTTTCTATTTGAATGTGGTAACGCTATTGAATAATAGCGACAATGTAACGAATTGTGATAGCGTAACAAATCTAAATTAAAATTCTATAATTAGAAAATTAAAATTAAAGTATAGAGCTTTTCAGTCTGAATAAATACTTTTTAGTATGTCAACAACACTTTACTTATCGCAAAATATTTTAGCTTAACTACTTTTAAATTCCAAAGATATAGTGATAAATGTGATTTTTATCGAAATAACTGTTTGTTTACTAACACAAAAGTTGCCCTTCACAAATCAGCACCTACGCCATATATTTTGAGAACACTTTTTCAAATACGTAGAAAAAAAAAGAAAAATTAACTCGAGTTATCCTTTCTTTAAAAAGTGATGGATGAAATCTGTCATCATAATAAGACTGTTTCGATTGGTTGTTGTGATTGGTCTATACAGAATAGGCGCAAAAATATAATGTGTTTGAATTTTAAGATTAAATTCTTGAGTTGGAGTATTAAAAAATGCAATAATTAAAATATAAGAACAATTTCCTTATTTTATTTATCAAAATCACATTATTATCATACACATGAAACTGATTGAAACCAATTTTTAAATTCATAATCTCAGAAAAAAGGAAAAAGTAAAGATAATAATAATAATAGGCGCGAAACGCGTTGAATGTAGCTAGTACAGAAAAATTAGTATATATTATAGTTAGGTATACATACTAAAAACTAATAAAAGTTTTATTAATTTTTACTGAAAATATTCTAAACATAAGTATATCTATCCCAATTATTCTGCACAATGCAAGCTCACTCCCTCACTAATAAACAAACTACTAATTTATCAACATAAACGCAACTCGTCTCGACAAAAAGCCGCAAACCAGCAATCATCGACCTCAACAATCCCCCCCACCCAACGTGACACGCATCTCCGCCTCATTCGCGATAATCTTCGCCTCGACAAAACAAATCCTTCCACGCCACCGCTCAACCGATTTATTATTAGCGTCGCCTCGGGCTGCCGATCGCGGCTCCAACCCAATTCACCATCTCCATCTCTTTCTCTCCGCGGTGGAATCTGTACTGCGCGCGCGGGGCAATAATTGATCGCAGAGAGACCCCCAATAGAGCGCGGCGCGGAATCGCGTCGCCAGCGGCCGGTCTCATCCGGATGACAATGAGCCGATTCAGCCGCCGCCGCCGGCGCTACGTTATATACGCGCCCGATGACGTCATAGCGCAGTTCGCTCGAGCCGAGCATGCGAGCGCCGCGTGCGTGCGTGTCGTGATTTCGCGAAAGAGTGGCCGAGATTCTTTTTGATGCGAGGGTTTTCAAGCTTTTGCGCTTTTTTCTTTTTAGTTGATAGAGTCTCGATTGTGAAAGAACACGCGGTTATACTTTATAGGCGATTAAACATTTGAAGTACTGTGTCGATTGAATCGGTTATTTTGAATGATAACAGCTGGGATGTATATTCATGTGGTATTTTCTAATAAGTTGTTATTTATGGAAGAATTTTATTCTGGTGAATCATCCATATATTTTATGTGTATTATCTTCTTTCGCAATTTAAATATATAAGGAACAGACATATATTTTGATTGAATAGGTGCCAGATAATAATTCCAAACGAATTATTTCATATGATGGGCTTTTGAAAAATTTTCATATATTTATATATTTTTAGAAGTGACTCATTCGGTAAATGAGTAAAAACATATATATCACAAATCGATTGTGTCGTCGCGGAATTTACATCGGCAAATTGTTCACCGCATTCGTGAAATAACGTAATTGCGAAAGAATGTAAGCACATATTTATGCCTTACGCGCGAAGTACTCTATCTCGATTCAATTTTGCGCTTGATCACGTAATTAAGCCGTGAAATAGATATTTTTGAACTTGCTTACATCTTTTCTTATCGAGGGACGGGCGCGTTTGTCTGTTACAATGAGCATCCGTTATTATTATATGAATTCAGTGTCTTTTCTGTGAAATACAATTCTGCCAAGTTTGATATATTATTATCATTACGGTTAGATAACGGCATACAAATCTACATTTTATTGCGTCAATGGAAAAGGGAAACTGAAATAACAACATTTTGAATCACGAGTAATGACATCGTAAGAAAATGTTAATTTTTTCTTCAATCTCTCTAACAAACAAAAATAAACTCATATTCCGCACAATACTTTAACCACATTGAACAGCAACACCTCCGCTTTCTCAGCAGGGCACCTCGCGCGCGAATCGCCTCGCTCTTATCCAAATCGCGCCTCGCTCTCGCTCTCAAATAAGCATCAGCCGCCGGACACGCTAATTGCGCGACTTCGAGCTCCAGTTTCTCGCGGCGCCACGTCGCTGTGGAAAAACAGAACGTCCTTTGCGAGATCAGTGCCGCGAACTGTCGAAAAAAGCACGAGCTAGAGAAAGCGCGCGCGAATTGCCAGCCAGAGGAAATTCTAATTTCTTTCATTAAGCGTATACGCGTGGTTTCTTCTTTCGTTTTTTCTGGAGCGAGGAAAGTGTAAGGTATATATATATATAAAACTACGGTGAAAAGTGACATGCGGTTATTGAAATTACGTAAATTGCGTATGGTTATGTATGTGATTAGGAGGCTAGAAGAAGCGATAGATTTATTAATTGTTATATTCAATTCGAGGCGTACCACAAAACCGTAATACAAAACTTTTCGTCAAAGTTTATTACAGCAAATACCAGATTTATATGCAAAGTATCCTCTTGCACCGTGAATATCTCTCCACTTCTATTTTTGCCTTTTCATTTTTTTTTTCTTTCAAACGAAAGTATATATTCCCAACGTTCCAAGTGATTTTTCTCGAGCCCAAAATACCTCGCTCGCGCATGCACGCAAAAGCGCACCATAATTCTCGCAGAAACTCCGTATGGCAATTACTCTTTCCCCCCCCCCCGGGGGCAAAAACCACGCGGTTTGCACAGAAAACTACGAAAAGCTCTTTCTTCTCGTTGCGCTCTTACATACTTCTATACATACACCTTCCACTCTCCACAGCCGGTCAGCCGCGGTGTGTACGCGCAGGTGAAGTAGTTTTAAGTATCGGCGCATGCGTCGCGCAAGACTCTCGCGGCTCGGCTCAAGGTCGCGCGTGAGCGCGCGGTCACGCGAGTTCGGCGTGCACGCGGCCGCGATAATAAAGCGCGTACAGGCATATATATGCACGTGGGTATACTTGGGCGCAGGTATAATCGCGAAAGTGCGCGTGGTTAACGATCCAGCGGGGCCATCGCGGCGAGCGCACGCGGATAAGCTCCTCGTGCGGGATTCAGATTATACAGGCAGGCGCGTTGTTGGGAAGAGCGAGGGCTGTGAATTGCAGGTCGGAGTGCTCCTCGCGGGTTTAATGGCAGGTGTGTGGATCGGTGGAAATTCGCTGGATGGAAGGATGTGCGAATTGTGGACTGAGATAGAAGCTTATTTTCCTTTTAAATAATATTGTGTCTGTCTTGATAACATTATATATGTGCGAATGTGAATTGCAATCGAAGCGATATGTCGGCAAGTCGTTCGTTTTATGAAGGGGCATAAACAGATTCATCGCATTTAAGTGTTAATTGCACTTGAGGGAAGAAGTTTCTGAGGGTCATAAATAATGAATAATGTGCGGGGGTGCAATACAACAAAGTATCGTCTACACATTTATTTTCCTGTAGAGAATTTTTTATACGGTTAAATTTTTACCTTATACGATGCCAGCCTCAATATGAGCAACATTGTAAAATAAAAGATGCTATAAGAATTTTATTTTTATATACTGTTTTTTACTAAATAATTTTCTATATATTGCAGCACGAAAACAGAAGACAATATACATAAGAACTTGAAAAATTACTTCGCATGAAACAGCATAATCCCTTTTTCAATTAAAACAAAACACAAGCTAAGAATACCTCCGCACACAGCTCATTCGAGCGCCTCATCACACCAACCGCATACTTCCACGCCGTAAATCATTCACAAAATGACTTAGGCGCGATCGCATAACACGCGTGCGGAGCATGATGCGACCGCGCTGCATGTATATACCTGAGTGTGCTCCGATACACCATCGATCACCTGATCGCCTCGAAAAAGGCGGAAAAACGGCTTAAATGACAATCGAGCGACCCGTGCACGCACTGCGCGCGCGACACCAAAATAGCCACGTCGCCGCGCGCATGTATATAGCAGGGGAGGCAAGTGTGCTGCAGAACCAGTTGGACCTGTTGCAGCTCGCGCACCAGCACCAGCACAGCGGATGCATGCATGCGCTGCTGCTGCACTGGGTTCGATGCTCCTTCTTGCATGCATGCGCGTACGGCTTATGTGCACTTCCGTCTCGCGCAAGCTATACTCGAAAGAAATCGCGCGCGGAGATATACGTATGTAGCTTGGCTCTGTCTTATGGGTTGTGAGAAATTTGCGCGACTAATCGAGAGAGATGCGGTTCTAGTAGGAATGCGGTGCTCTGTTGACGTGTAAAAATGAATGAATTTTTTCTAGTTTTAAAATATATGGTTTTGATGGTATACTTGAAAAATTTAATTTTAGTATACGGTCCAATTGCATCATGAGAAAAAGATGAAAGTTAATAGTTAATAATATTCGTGATTTCAATCGTTATTGTTGACGAAAAACTCGTTATTCTACATATCCAAATAAAGAGAACTATATAAAAGCATATAATAATATGCTAAATCTCGTCTTCAGATTTCTGTTATTTTTTCTTGTATACTTTTTACAATCCCTACAAATCGAGTTTCTTTAATTTCTCAATTTATTTACGAGGCGCTCGGCACGTGAGAATAAATATTAACCTACTACGGCCGATAATCTGGTCTAAAAATAAAAGCTTATTTACGATTTTTATCTGAGCATTATACTCCCATGCAATAGCGAGATAAAAGCCGCAAATACTAATTGCGCAGACTCGAGAGACCTTTCGCGCGGCGCAGAACGAACGAATCGCTTTGATAACGTCTACCAACGTCTCAACTCATCGATTATAAATAACCATACAGCCGTTTACGTTTCGAGATGACAACCTCTGTATACGGACCCTCGCTAAATAAACGCAGACGGGCGCGAAGAGACAGTCAGTTAGAATACGAATATTCCCTCGGCTCGACAAGATGACTCACGAGCGGGCGAATCTACTTGTGACATTCCTGAAGTGCGAGGACTAAAGAGACGCACTCGTGCGTGGCATTAGCAACCGAGGAATGGCCAAATAATAAGACATTCTCCAGACGCGCAGTACGATTGTCAGACGTAAAATAAGATTATATTATTGACACTTTGGAAGTTGATTGTGCTATACTTGATGCAAGAAAATTGGTACTTCAGTGGTTTAACTTTTTTTCAAGTGCTGCAACAATAGTAATATTACTTGATTAATGTATTACCTTAAATCAAATTAAATATACAGTATGGATACGAAAAACTTTTAAAATCTTTCAGTTTTCATTGCACATTCACTTATTTAAGTAAATTGATTTAAAACTTATTATAGTTCTTTAAGAAGATAGCCCAAGTGTGGCAAAGAAAATCTTTCCCTGGTAGAAACGTTAACCATAAATTACCTATTGTTTAGCTAACTTTATATAACTAAGATCAATATTCTGCTTTTATTTGATAAATATGTACCACTTACATTTGACATTAAGGATATTTGAACTACTAGTAATACTTTTAGATAGATTTTACTATTTCCACGTACTCATTTTTGCTAACATGGCTTTTCCTGGTTCGCATATATCCGTTAAAAGGCAATAAAACATTCTAGAAAATAAATGAAAATGACCAAACAGCCTTAAATTCTTGCACTTTCTTTCGCAACGCTTTCCAGCATCGCGAAAAATATAAGAATAAGAAAAAAACAGGCCGCATAACTCCCACGCGGCTGATGTAAGAGTTCAGAAGACCGGAAACAATACGGAAGAATCCTTCCATTCAGCGAACTTTATTGCGCAGTATCTTCCAGCAACAATGAAGACCAGATCACGAGGTGAGATTTAGGTAACCACCTTGAGCATCGGAGAGAAAGAAAGTCTTCGTCGATAGATTGTCATCGTCGTCGTAGTTGTGCAATAACGGCCGCCTCCTCGATTGCGCAATGGTAAACGTTAATGTCTCGCTTGCCGTTATGCAAAGTCATTATTACAAACCGATCGAAAAATCTCAAGTGCCCGAGGTGACAATGGAAAATCGCCGCATTCGGAGTGATATTACATGTATATATACGGAGGCTGATTCATTGTAAGCCGTTTCGCGCTGCCGAATGAGAACGCTTGCGCGGTAATCAGGGAGCGCAAAAATGGTGCGACTTATTTGCAAATGAATGTTTACAGTTGCATGCGATTTGTCAAAGAGAGAGATATATACGAGATTCAGTGCTCAAGGTATTATAAATAAGATAGTTTAGTCTGAGGCTTAAGATCGTTGAACGATATTCTTATCAGCGCGTGTGATTCATTAAAATACTTTTGTCTTATGATTGGAATCCCACAGGTGCAGATCATAATTTCGCACGACTTTAGCATAGATAATACATAACAGCATGGAGTCATTGTACCTTATATCTTAGTCATAGTATAAGAATGAATATTAAACTTCAATAATATCTGCCGAATTGGTTATAAATCCCACGTTATTTAAACTATTATCAACAAAACTTATTGACGTAGGGAATTAATATTATTAACATAACGTTAACTATAGGTAACGAGCTACTCTCAAGATCTTGTTCTTACTCGATCTCATTGCGACTGGCACATACGTCAAATAAATTTTGCCATTCACTTACACTGTCCTTATAAATTCAAGTTCAAGTCTCTGTTAATTCGCGAAGTAGAGCAAAGACAGCCCGTGCAAACCGACGATCCCGTTATTTCCAGAATATGCAAAACACAATCTACGTCATCGCACACCCCGGCAGCTACACATCGCGTCACAGCATTAACCTCCCCGCGGAACATTCGCGAAATTGACAAATTAACGGGCAACAGAGAATTCCGCGCGCGGAATCCGAGTAGTCGCGTCTCCAGTTCCAACCGAATCTCGAGGCACCCGCGCGAGGATCGCGATCCAGCTCCAACCAGATCGAACGCGGCACGCGCGCATGAATGTGTCGTCCAAAGAAACGCGAATTACAATCGCGGCGCGAGAAGGAGATTCGTCATTATTTCCGCGCGCCGCGCGGCCATTTTAAATATATATACATCCATCATGTATATATACGCGGGCGCGTCGCGGGAGAGCCGATGGAACGCGAGAGCGCGGATAGTCAACAGAATGATTAGCGGGTCAAGTGATTTGGACCTCGCGCCGCGAGCGAGTAGCGGGACAATAATAATGCGAGCGAAGGAAAAAAACGGTGATGCGTCAGCCCCCCAGCGAACAATAAGCGCATTGTCCGCGCGCCTGTGTATACATATTATATACATATATAGTTTTATCGGATCGCCGCGACTTTTTGTCTCTCTCCTCCTGCTTCTTTTTATTTATTAACCAGAGCTCTCTTTTTTTTGTGTAGAAAGAGAGCCTGTCGACGGGTGACGCCGGTTAAGAATATGCATATTGATCGAAAGCTAATTTAACTCGCGCTCTTTTCCTCTCGTTCGATTCCACGATGTGTATTATATGTATATAAGGGAGAGTGAAGGGAAAATCGACTGACGTAAGACTCGGGTTATGTAATTTTTATTATAGTCCATTGAGCGAGATAGAAGTCGAAGAGGAATTTTTAGGTGGAACGAGAAAGAATTTACAGAAAGCATGAGCATGTATACATGTCGTGTACGAATATAGAAACCTTTCCATTTCCAATGCTTTCTATTGTGGTAGCTTGCATTTCCATCTGTCCTTGACATTAAAGTAACCTATTAGAAAATATTTTTATATATAGAAGGAAATTAAAGCGTGATTTTACGAAAAATGCAAAGAACAAATTATTTGTATATCGAATCGCGGCAGACTTCTATAGCACCTATGCAACAGAAAGATAAAAACAATGCACACCCACATCTAAAAATATCGTTCTAAAAATACTCGATGAATACAGATAATTAACGAAAAGTAAAGAATTATTCATGCGGCAATATATTTATCGGAAAGATAATCAAACGACAAAGAACAATGAAAACTATTATCCTACATATATATATATA
>JAPYZP010001405.1:0-16741 GCA_030522985.1 Torymus sinensis | reverse complement strand
AGAACGGAATGGGAAGGGAGAGGAGGGAGAGGGGGAGAGAGAGAGAGAGAGAGAGAGAGAGAGAGAGAGAGAGAGAGAGAGAGAGAGAGAGTAAAAGAGAGCGAGAGTGAGAGAGAGAGAGAGAGAACGAGAACAAATGAGATAAACAACCGTAAAACCGGGCATTCTCCAATCGACTTTTTCCGCTCCCGTCCTCCGACACGATATACATAATTATACATAATTAACAAGATATACCGCCGTTTATAATATCCAAACACCGAGTCTCTTCTCTAATTGAGACTCTTTTTCCGCATGTCTCCACGACTGCTCACGTATAACACACACACAGTTTTTTCGTATTTTCACCCACACGCGTTCCCTATACAGATTTACATGTGTCTTGTGACTGTATAACCTCTACCGTAACGAACTTTTCTTCTTGCAACTTTTCCGTTGCGCATAATATATACACAAACACAGCCGAGCAACTAAGTTTGCGAATTGCGACGGTAACGCGAAATCGAAACGCGAAATTCAATCGGACCAAATACATATTAAAGTACTTACGTCCCACGCGCGCGCGCTCAAGTAGCCCTTCTTTCGTAAACATTACACACTTGCGCGAGCGCACACGATCGAGGTATATAGCACTATTCTATTTTTCGTTCGACCACGCGATGTTTTTACCTTTCCGTTGTTCGTCGTCCAATTTCGAATCGACATGTATGTATCAGCGCATATTATAGCAGCGCGCGCGATTCCCCGCGATTTATATTATAAAACGATGAACCTGTGCTATACAAATGCGGCGGAGACCAATTTAAATGAACATAAAAGACAAAACAAAGCAAAACAAGTGAATCAGTATACTGTTTAATCGAATTAGTGCAGAAGAATGGTACAAAGGGAGAAAATAATAAAATTATATTTTTTATTCCAGCCTAGAATGTACACACACCTCTCACTCTCCTCTGTTATATTAACGTAAACGCGTGTACTTTAATTTTTACCTCCCCCTTCTCCCCCCCACCCCCCTCATCACGTGTATGTACGATAATCGAGACATTTCTTTGATGTGACGTACTGAAAGGTCTTTTATGTATAAATATAGCACGCGAGAAATGAGAACATTCCATAAGCGCTCAGCGTTTTCGTGTTTTCCATTTTCGTTTTTTTTTTGTATTTTATTTTATTTTATTTTTTTTGTCGTATCTCTATATATTGTATACTTTTATTTATTTATTTATTTAAAGAAGAGGTTTGCCAATAACGATTCCACGTATACGCCATTGTATACTTATATACACACCGTCGATATACATACACGTTATACACACTCTTTTCATTCCAGGAAGCCAACGAGATGACGTCTGCTTTTGTTTTCCTCTCCGCGAAAGTTTTCGTCGCTTTTCCCAATACTCGGAGTATTCGTTTTTTTTTCCTTCGACACACACACACACACACACACAGACACATATATACGCTCCATTCCAGTAGGCCGCGTCTTTCAAGCGAAGTCCGAAGAACGTTGGAGGCTTATTTTATTATTGTTGTTATTATATATACGTTTGCGCGCATCGTCGCTCGGGATATATGTAATACATATATAGATATATGGACGCTCGCGCTCTTTTATTCTGCATTTTTTTACGACGAGTTTTTATAATTTTTTTTAATACTACCGAATAACCAAAAGGACTATATAAATAAACATATTGACTTTTTTTACGTGAGATTGAGAGAAAAAAAAAGTATAAGGAAATAACTCTTAATCACTGTTGCGAGTGTTACTAACATCTTTATATACAATATACTAACTCTATACTTTTGACGTTTAAGAGCTTGAAATTCATTTATACCCTAGTTAAACATGCTGCCATACTAAAAGCAGACGTACAGAAAACTCAAAAATCACATAAGTATATATATGCGTTTTCATTCGTATACGTTGACTACTTTTGTCTAGAGAAATACGCGCCGATTCGAGTTTTCGACACATTGGACAAAAATCACACTATAACTTATACGACTTATATGTAGCCTCGACTCGAAAGATGCGTCGTAATATTTTTCTCGTGTAACTAAAAAAAAAACGATCGTTTTTTGTCAACCGACTCTTCAGGACAGATTTCCCATCATCTTTAGTGTTATACATTGGCGCGCTGCACACACGGCAATACATCCTCTCAAGTGCTAATTACAAAGCAAACGATTAGCCGATTATTAAAACGCGCGAAAATCACGCGAGTGCAGAGAGTTCAACAGTTCGATTTGCTTTGCGACCGCTGCACCGCTGCATTTAGATCGTTCGTTCAACGCAGACACGCGCCTTTTCCACATATAGAGCCAGTTCTTCATACGCGAGTATAGTAATTGTATACGCCTGCAATCGCCGTGTAGCATGACTAGCCTTAATCGAAGTATACCGTATATTTTCTAACAGTACGACTTTTCTATACGACCTTTCGATTTCCTCCTATACTCTTACACGTTTCTTTCTTTTGTACGAAAAAAGGACTATTTTATTCGCGCACGTCTTATACTTCTTACACATAACGCCTTGCTCGAGACGAGATGAGGCTTCGCCGCGAAGCGTCGCGTCGTTTTTACGTACCTTAAGTTTTCGCGCGCGTTTCATTTTGTCTTTTTATTACGAGTAGAGATCAGATTTAATTTTAACTGTCGCGGAGACAGCATAGACTCTGTAGAGTTGTATTAGATCGCGTTCGGCTTGTTCGTTCGGAGTCAGTACTTTATGTTTGCGTCGCGGCTCGTTTCTTCGCGCTTTGTTTGTTTGTTTATCTTTTTTTTTTTATTACGATTGAACGTCTCCAAAGACATGATTACAAAGAAATTAACGTTCGTGCACGGTTTGCGTATATAGGGAAATTTTAGCATGTGTATAGCGATATTCGAATTGGCGATCGACAAGAGACGAGACCACGCAATGTTTTAATTTTTTGTATTTTTTTCTTTTTTTTTTTGTTTCTTATTTTATATTAGGCCTCTAGATGAATAAACATAGATTATTTTTTCTCGAGTCCCACCCACCGCCTAAGCGACCTAAGAAGAGTGTGTATGCCAGAGCATGTGGTTCTTTTTTTTTCTTTTTTTTAATGTACATACATGTAATACGTAAGGCTCGTAAGATTGCGTTTTATTTTTATTTTTTAACAAAGTCGATGTAATAATATTACGTTCTTTATACTTCTTTCTTCCTTTTAATTATCCTTTTCAAATGTCTACGTAAGGTACATTTTTTTTCTCTCCGCTGTTATCACGCGCCGTTCGATTTTACTAGAGACTATTTTCCCCCCATTAGCGGTTAATATGTTAATGTCGCTAGAATACGTAATGAACATTTCTTTTTTTCTTCTTTTTTTGTATAAAAAAAATAAGCAAGTATAAGATTATTAAGTCAACCAAGGCTTTACTTGTTACATATATAAAATGACTTTGAGTTTAAGCTCGCGATAGTTCCGAGGTTCTCCGAACATATTTTTTTTTTTAGTTTATTTTCATTCTCGCGTCGAGGAGACGAAGGACGATTAATTAAATGTAATGAAAATATATAAAATAAGGAAAAAAGTAACGTTATAGAAGCGCGTTGTGAAGAGAGCGAAAGTTCCCCCCAATGGACGTCCGCGATTTTGAGTAAATAATCAAGGTATACGAATTGTCATAAGGTTTGAATGTTTTATAAATGTTATGTACACTGCGATCGCGAAATTTCTTTTTTCTCATCGGTATGAGTGCAAACAAACAAACAAACATGGGAATGAAAGAAAGAAATAAAATAATTATTTGTTAATACGCGCACGCGCACACATACACACACACACAGACACGAGTTCATACCCGCGTACACACACACACTCACACTTTATTCACCTACTCAACGAACAAACACTTCTACATTACGAATTACGATCATATTCTATGGGGCCAGGCACATATATAGTCCTCTCGGAGAAGCGAAGTCATTTCGACGAGAATTGAGAAGACGCTGAGCTTTTTGTACGATGATAAATTTGCGAGATAAGAACCAAAATCACGTACGTAACTTCTCTGAGTAGGGAATGAGACGTGCACGCCCCCGTTAAAAAATGGACTTGAACAGTCGCGTTTGTCGATCGAATGTATAAGGCATCGACAGGACATATTAGGTTACGCCGGGAAAGGCGCAATTTACGTAAGTGAAAGAGGGAGCGACGCGACGCGAGATAGAAAAACGCGTCTATCCTCGTCGCGCTACTCGCGTGCCCTCGACTTTTAGTAAAAAAAAAAGAAGCTACATACGTGTTCTTTAATTGTATAGCGTATTATCGTTATATTATAATTTTACCTTGTTCTTCGTCATTCTTCGACTTTACGAAGGTCTCTTTCATAACTTTCCCCTTACGTTCAGTTGTAAATTAAATGCGAAAATGTTGAGAAATTGTATTTTACGTTGAAAAAATCATGTGATTCGCGCTCCTCCTTCGCAACGAAGCCGTTAATTCGCCAGGCGGTTGCGAACGAGGTGTAATAGCGCCTTGCGAGAAACGAAAAATTTGTAAAAATTCATTAGGTGATAATTAGGAAAACAAAACAAAGTAAGAAAAAAAAAGGGTAACGGAAAAGGCTAATCAGGACTGTGAAAATTGGCATTAATAATTAATTCGATCATAGGTCGTATCTTGTAAATTGATAACGAAAATCGTGACGAGGATATATGCAATATATTCGCACTCGTCTCACTTGTTGCTCGCGTACATAGTAAGCGAAGGATTTCTTTTTAGGGAGAGCGAAGAACGCTGCGGGATAGAGGCCATTTTGTACGCGTAAATTTACATTAGGCAAAAATGTGGTTCGCACTTTTCAACATGTGATACGTCGCTGTCTGTACACCCGGCCGAAAACGCACGATACTACGCGAGCGATGCGTTTTCACTTTGTTTATTGCAGACACGAATACTTAATTCTCAAACGAAAAATATGCACACGGAAGATTATTCAGAACGACAGCTCACGAATATTTTTTCGAGTAAGAACACCTTGATAATTTTTTTGCGTCATTTTTATATTAATACATGAAATTTTAAAACGCATCGATGCGAAATCGTGAAAATCGGGTATAGGCAAAAACAAAAGATGAAATAACGCCATGAATACTGGATCGTATTATACGAGTAGGTGGGCGTTTTCGGTCGGGCGCGGCTCGGCGCACTTTTTAAAGGTTTTTTCGACGTATAAGACGATTTTTTGTTGAAGGTTGATTGTTGTCAAAATGGTTGTGAGGTTATAATCTATTGAAATATGTTAAACGATTAAAAGAAAAATGCGAACGACGCGACGTCGAACGCGGCGTCGGCATTGGCGGGTCAAGCGTGCGTTGCGGCTTTCGGATTTTTGAAAGCTCGCTCGACGCTTGGACCGTTTATCACGCGCGCCAACTTCGACGACTCGTCGATGA
Source organism: Torymus sinensis (assembly GCA_030522985.1). Lineage (NCBI taxonomy): Eukaryota > Metazoa > Arthropoda > Insecta > Hymenoptera > Torymidae > Torymus > Torymus sinensis. The sequence continues at coordinate 11,304 of JAPYZP010001405.1, read as the reverse complement.
AAGCCGAACGACGCAACGAACGAGGCATCGCTCCTCAATTGCGATATATAACGAATGCCAGAAAATAACTTAGCGAGCGATAATGTCCTTCTCGTTTGACTCAAGAGCAGGACCCTTCGATCTCTCGAATCGAGAAGCGCAAGGATTTTCCTCTTGCATCAAGGGGAATCCCCGGATTCGGGAGCGATACTTCGTTCCGCACCCGTCGTCGCGGGCTTTCAATTAAAAAGGGCATACAACTGGCATTAAACGTAATTTTTACTACGTAGTAGAAACGCGACACGTGCTGGCTCGCGGCTCCTTTCCCTCCCTCGCTCGAAAGGGAGGAAGGATTCGCGACGTTCGCGTGCGATTGTGCGCGAGAGAGAGAGAGAGAGAGGGAAAGAACGAGAGTAAGAGAGAGAGAGAGAGAGAGAGAGAGCGCGAGAGAGAGAGCGAGAGAGAGAGTGAGCAAAAGCGAGGAATGGCGTATATCACTTAAGATAAAAAAAAGAAATATGAGACTGATGATACACACAGTATTCGCGAAGAATCGTAATGCGAGGCGTGGAGGTGATCGAAGAAATAAATAAGAAAGAAAAACATGATGAATTCGTAGCCTTAATTAGATGTATATCGACGAAATTCGAATACCTTATATTGTAATTGGCCTGTACAGCGCGTACGTTTATTAAAAATAAAAGATAAAAAAAAAATAAAAATGAAACAAAGGTTATAGTGAGAATAATTTTACGATACTTAGGATAATCGAGTGGGGTTTTACGAAGACGAAAAAAAATGCCAGTTGTACAAAGCACGTTGACTAAAGAAAAAAAAATAGGAAAAAGAAAAATTACGTTGGAGATGGATTTGAAATTATGTGCGTGCGTGAGAATGTGAGAGAGTGTGAGCGAGCGTGAGGAAAGAGGGAAATAATAAATTCGGCCCAGTGATGAATAAGTTTTAGAAGCAAAAGAATCGGGAAAAAAGCGAGCATGTAACGATCAGAGCGAATACTGAGAGGCGAAACGGGCGATTGAGAAATGTAAGCAAAAAGGCGAGTAGTACCCTTTTGAAACAATGTACGCATTCACGTCGAAGTGAAAACCGAAAATCGTTCTTCTGCGTTCGTTTATTTGTGTAACGGCAATGAAAACCACATCAGCGTTTTATTTGCGAAACATTTATTGTTCATCGTGTCATCGTGTATTTACGACGATCGTCACATTTCAATACTTCTTACATATATATATATATATATATATACATACACCTTTTTTGTCTTTATTTTTTTTTTTTTTTTCTTTCTGTCTCCGTAATCACTGCGACTATTGTATTTTCCTAAATGTAACTACTATACCATGTGTATACGCGATAATAATCCTGAGGGACAAATGGATGTAAAAAGGTTCGACATCACAAGTGTAATAGCGAAAGCTCCAGTAGCAGCAGCTTAACGTCGAATCGAACCGATGATTCTCACTTTTACGTATCTCTTAAAAGCTTACTTCATACTAAATGGAAAAAAAATCATGCATATAGCCTGTAATACTACAATAGTTCTTTCTCTATCATGTACTACACGGATAGACCCACATACATAAATACACACAAAAGCGCGCGCGATTTTACAATTTGTAATCCGTCACACGATTATTATACTGTGCGATTGATGATTGATTTTCTAATGGATCCCATTTACTCCCGATATTACTGTCACTTATACACAGGAGAGCGTGAAAGAGAGCGAGAGTGAGAGAGAGAAACAAAAGATATAGAGCGAAAGGAGAGCGACAACTCGTAATTAAGCGATCCCAAGTTATAATGCAAGATAAGAAAAAAATATACAAAACAAAACGTTTTATGAAACAAGAACAAAAAAAATAATGAATTAAATAATAAAGCAACAATGTGTGAATGTATAATGTTTGCAGTTAGGTGGGACCAAAAATGACTTTATATCTCTATGTGCATATCCAAGCAACGCGTAATTTAATTATGGAATTAATTAGTTAAAAGCATTATTAATTGATAGATGCAAGCGACGATCCTCTGAAAATGATCGAGAAGACGACGATGACGAATGATTCAAGTATATTATTATTAGCTTATTATGTTTGTTTATTGATACATTATATTCAACGACATTATTATTATTAATTATTATTATTATTACTTTATTATTACTTTATTATTACATTTATTATTTTATTACGATTATTATTAATAATAAGGATAATAAAATTATTATTATTTAATTGACGTTTTAAGGCATGATTCTTTAGATATCGAGTAGAACAGTACGTACCGATAATTATTAATTAATTCTAATTATTAATTATTATTACGAAACATTTTGTTGTATTATTTTCAATAAAATCGATTAAAAAAATTATTTTCTCCAACGGGTTTTGTTTTATTTCGTTTCTTACCATTATTTTTCAGTTCTCTTGAGTTTCAGTATATCACGGCTGCACATGAACACACTGAGTTTATCCCGCGCGACTTGTCGCGTTTGCGCCTACATTCACTCCGAACAACTAACTATGATACGTTCACCCAAAGCCTGTCGACTATATTTCACTTTTTGTCACTTTTCTAAACTACCATAATAATCACACGAGAGGTTTTTAATCGTAATTCGGAGGAGACGTTCATCCTTGTAAGTATACGATACCAAATACGAATATGCTGAAGTCGTGCTACATCTCGAATAATATAAACAAATGAAAATCGACGAGCCAAGCGACAAACAAACGTTTTACATACTTATACATATATTATATATAACACGAATCTCTTTTCTCTGTTTCTTCTTCTGTCCGTCAGACCCTTCGACGCGTTTCTATATACACCCTGTCCGATACACACACATACTTACACACAACATATGTATCTCGAAGAAAATTTCGCGAAAGAGAAGCGTTATCGTTGATCGTACGGTTACACACGCACGAGGTGGTTATACACGGACGAACCGCGCGGCGAAAGCTCAAACGGGAGGATTGACGAGAGCCGCACCTTTCGCGACAGACACAATTTAATCCAGATGGAATAAAAATTTGCCGATGCATCTCGAGCGCTCTGTCGAGATTACTCGTTATAAGCATATAATTATATTCTTAATTATAAACGAGGGGATGAGAAAAAGAGTAGAGAAGAGACAATTGTAAATTTTACCGTAACACGCGCATACACATTAATTAAGAGAGCGAGCGAGCGAACAAACGAGAGAGAGAGTGAGAACGAAAGTACGAGAGTGAACAGAAAGAGAGAGAGAGAGAGAGCGAGACACACACATATGTACTAGGTAAGTTCATACTGCGTATTGCCTTTTTGACTTCGGTGTGAAAAAAATATTCAAGTACGTCGGTCGCCTCGCGGGCGCGGATCGCTTGTGGTGACGCACCTGGCGCCGATTTCCACGATTTTCCTCTCTCACTCCCCCGCAGTCCCCCTCCCCTGCAGCAGCATTATATAGGTGTATCTTATTATATATTGTATAGCCTATATGTATACTGGCAATCGGTCGACGAGCGTCGGACTAACCCCTCACCGCGACAAGCACGTGCGTCCCGTTCAAGGGAAAAAAAAAGTCGCTCGGAAGTTTCCTGAAACGCTGTTGAACGGCTCGCGCGCGATATATATTAACTACATGTCTAAAATGTAGCGAACGCGTCGGTCTGAAAGTAAAGAAAAAGAAAAGAAGTGCGTTCAGGAAATTTTGAGGATTTAAGCCGCGGCGCTCTCGCGCGTGACACACAGAGGTTTTGATTTGCCCGTGCCTTGTTTTATGGAGAAAAACGAAGGCCTTCGAAGGAAATAAAAAAGAGAGACGAGGGGTCGCGACGTTCGACGATGTGACTTTGCTCAAAACGGCTCCTCCCATCATATTCCCCACTCCCCGATTTCGCGGTGTAAGTACGCGGGCGGGGAAAAGCGAGAGATCGGCGCCACGACTGCGTCGTCACGGGCACGCGCGCGTCCCGGGCGACTGTATCTGTTTCATGTTTTTCAATATTTGTAATTTATCGATCAAATTATAGAAGGTATCGATACATAAACAGTCTAAAGTGTGCGCTACTACACATAAACATTATTATACATAAAGTATAAAGTATACATTATATACATGAACAACAAAAATATACATATATCATATATATTATACGAAGGATTATAATATATAAATATGTGTATATTATAAACATTGGGATTGGTGAGAATATACGGTTTTTTCGCTTTGGAGTGTTATTTTCTGAAAATATTGAACAAAATATGGAAAAAAATTAATAAAATGAATGAATAAAAAATGAAAAAATACTGATCCACGTGTGATATTTATTTTATGTACCGGTTCAGTTCAGTTCTTCCCAATTATTATTTTTTCTTTTCCACTCTTTTTTAAATAATAATTCATAATAATTTATTAATATAATGTTATTTCACTTCACGGTGTAATTACCATTTATATTCTTACAATTATTTTCAAACGTAAAATTTATTTTTCTTACGATTTACAAAATACATACTGCAGTGTCTTTTATTTTCCCATAAGATAAAATTAAGTCAGTTTATACATTTATCTTCATAAAATACAATTTTTAATTTGGCACTTCATCTTCAAGCCCAGAATAAAAAAATTAAAACAAATAAGAATTCTTGCGAGCAAGTGGACTTCTTGACATGAATTAAAACCACTAACTTATCGCCACTGCGCATAATATACTTTTGCCGCGGCAAGAAATATGGGGGACGAGAGGAAGTCACGCGAGACGCTGCATTCGAAGGCTAGCGGCGAGGACGACGCGCGCATTTTTGCCAAAACTGGAAGCCCAGACGAGGTGATCATGCCAAAATATCAACTGCTTGTCTTTTTATCGCTATGGAAAATCTGAATAAACTTCATTCCTTGCAAATATTATCCTAATTATCGTGTATACTTTTGGTTTAATAATTCTGACGCAAAATAAATTTACAATGTTATTATTTTATATCTATAGTAGTAAGTTAAAACATTTAATATGAATTAAATTTGTCTTTTAAAGGAGGTCTCAATTTCTTCGAAAATGAATTATGATGACACTCAAAATATCGAGCATCTATTGGTACAAACTATTAAAAGAACTTCAAATGAAATATCAAATACAGGAAATGAAATACATTGTGATATAATAAAGTAAATTCATTTACAAAAGTTCGTTTTATACAAAAAAGAGGGAGTAATTAGTATTTTAAATATTTTCTAGATTATTGGGAGAATTGTTAAGTATTAAAGATTATGAAGTAAATGCTTTTTCAAGTTGGACTTTAAATACATTAATGCAACAGATACTCCAATTTTCAAAAGTGATTGATGAATGTGATTGTAAAACTTTTATTTATTGGCTTTTCGAAGAAATAATTATAGTATCCAGCAATCTAGGTAAAGTATTTTAAAAAATAAATAGTAAATTATAAAATATAAATAAATGTTAATCTGCCTTTTTCATCTCTCAATAACCAAGATATGTCAAGGGAGGAATTTTTCAGACTTATGAGCGGAGCATTTCGTCAAGCTTTGTCACAAATCCTTGATGGAAAAGATCTCTTGCCTCTGTCCAAATTTATTAATTTGCAGACTTCAGATGATGAGAATCTCGAAAGTTCTTCAATAATTTTGAGAGAAGTTGATGTAAGAGCTAATCTAATACTTCACGAAAAAATTAAAATCAATCCAAATTCGTAAAAAAACAATCAAAATTTATAATATAGCAATAACTTTTTTATATGCCGTATTCGTTTAAAATAAAATTTCAGAGTAATGAATCATTAATATCAAAAGAGAGTCAAAAAACAAGAACAACCGTTACAAAATCAGAAAACAAAGCATCGCAGGATGAATCTAAAATAAGTTATTATGAAAATGTTCTAGGTTTTATAATAGAATCTTCCTATCAGATGTAAGCAAATTTTTATGTTTTATCATTATTTTTTTTTTAATAATAAATCACTACTCTTCAATTTAAAAAGCTTTGGGCGTGAAGTGGATTACAAGCTCGTTCAAGATGCTTACCGTAATCAAGAAAGTGTTTTGTATTATAAGTTCCCTTACCATTTTCGAAAACCAAGAGTTGTTAAAAAACTAGATGCACTGAGAAAGGTGTCTGCTGTTTCCCATACTAAACCAGAAAGTAAGTATTTATAAGGAAGCATACTAATTTATGAATTGAAAAAAAAACAATAATTAATAAATCTAATATTTTAGAAGCGTCAAAAAAAAGAAAGTTGAGTAAAAAAAGTTCTACAAAAGAAACGATTGAAAATCAAAATAATTTTATTTTGCCACTTACGGAAGCTATGGAATCGTGGAATTATATCACACAATTTCATGAAAATAAAGAGACGATACCATTAGCTGGACAGCCAGAAGAAGTGACATAAATACAAATTTTATTCTGTATAAATACAAGTAGCCCATTCACGGCATTTAAAATCTTTGATTGGTTTATTTATATTACTAGGATTTATCAAAATAAATTCCTTAAGTTTAAGGATATCGTTTCTACTGAAGCCTAACTGACCGTATTTGTTGGATCCACTTCCCCAAAGATTATTGGTATCTGAATAAAAAATGAGAGATATTAACAAGTTACAATTTGACAATTTTCGATTTGACAAATATAAATAGAAATGATTTTTACCTGTCATACAAATGGTAAACCCATTTCCACACTGAACTTTTTTAATATTCAACTCGATGATTCTTTGACATTTATCTTTAAATTCGACAATGGTGGGTACTGCACTAACATTGGGAATATTCGGAAGGCCAAGCTGACCTTGACAGTTCCATCCCCAGGTGTACAAATCTCCCTGTAATGCATAATCGGAAACTTGTATGTTTGCGTGTTATTTAGTCACTGAATAGTAGGAACAAAATTATCAGTTAACGTAGGAATTAAATAATAAAGCGTGAAATGAATAAGCGGCGAGCGACGGTCTCTCGCCTACTACATTCTCTAAACGTCGACGGAAACCTCTGTGGCAATAGCAATAACACAGTTAATTTTCGTTATGATAATTTTTCAAATATTCAAAATTATTGTACCTGATTGGTAATAACAGCACTATGCCAAGCACAAGCTGAGATTTGCACAACTTTTAGACCTGCTAAAGCTTCGATCAAATTCGGCTCATGACAGTCCTCCAGATCGCCGTGACCCAGTTGTCCTCGCCTTATTTGAAAAGATATATAAATTAAAAACTCAATGTGGTTGAAATATAAATAAAAAAAAAGGAATTTTTAATAGACATTAATTTCTTGTTATTTTCGCGCTGCTTTGTACCCTTCATAAAATCTATCCTTAAATCTGAAAGTCTATAAAAGCTACACTATCACGATATTTCAAAAATAAATTTTACATTAGATATTATCGAATTATGAAAAAAAAACTCTTATTCAAGACTTACGTTCCCATTCCCATTGAGTAGACATCTCCGTTGCTCGTAAGGAAAATGGTATGGGCATACCCACAGGCCACATCGACGAACTTTATTGACTTCGGATTATTAATCAATGATGGGATATTGTAAACTCGACCTAAATTTGTGAAGGCAACAGTGCATCGACCTTCGTCAATTTTAATGACGCGCTCTTGTTTTTTATGGTCTATATTCGAAATAAAATTTGACACTTCCTGCCATGAATCACTATACATGTGATAAATCCAAATATCGTGGGTATCTGTTAAAACTGTGACTTTCTCGGGTCCTGGGATCGCTTGCGTAAATCTAAACAAATAAAAAATGAGATTATACGTACGTTGTTATATTTATTTTAATGTTTAACAACAATTTCGAAAAAATTCTTATTATTCTAATAATTAGACAACCATAAATTCTGAATTATTGTGTTTTCTAAAATATAAAAATTTATGAAAATTCTTGTACGTTTTTAGAAATTTACATACTTGATATTGTCGTGTTTCGGTATTTGAAGTAATTTATGAAGCTTGATGCGGTCTTTTCCCACCATTTTGCCAGATATAAATAGTTCGGTGCCTTTCCAAACAAGGAGGTAATCCCAACCGATTTCTACGTCGGTAAATCCTTCGCATATTATGGGAGTAAACTGATCAATTGCTAATATTGTTCCATCACTGTTAAGCTCCTTTTTATTTACAATGTTACTTGCGTTCCAACCAGCAAAGTAAATATTTGACATTTTTCTAAACAGAAAGAAACTGAAAAATGTATTACAAGTCAGTTTTACAGCACTGCTTTAGTAGTAATCTCGATGACTATTATATTTATTCATGTTAATACTTGATAATCGAAGTAGCAACTTTGTATGAGTCAATAGATATATCGATTATATTGGCTCGTATAAAGTCGACTCACTAACTTGATTATTATTGTTTTAGTATATATTGAAAAGTAGTTTAAATTATGCATATAAACAAATTTTACAACCTATTTAAATTTTGTTTCAAAAAGATAAAATAAGCAAGTTATAAATACACAAACAAATGAGCAAAATAAAATTTGGATTTCCAAGAATTCATTTCTTGATACTTAAAAACCCATTCAAAAAGCGAATACCATAACAACGTATCTATTTAAAAATAAATAGTTAATGAAAGTTAAAGAAGTTTTATTTAAAGCATTTTTACACTAGTGAAATTAAATTTATAACATATTAAATTGATATAAAATAATATTACAATATTCTCGAATAATATGATCATACGTCGGTCACTGAGTATTACTATTTGTTCGACTGAGTATATAATTTGATCGACCCCTTCTAGTTTTATCAGAAACCAAAGATGGCGCTAGTTGGTTCATTATGAATTTTGAAACCATGACAACCGAGGGCAACAACGTCGGCAAAACAAAAAGAAATAAGGATATTGTTGAGTGTGTATAAAGAAGTACTCGTGCCTTAATCATTGTTACTTGTTTGGGCAGCTACAATCAAATAAAACTTCAATAAAACTAAGTGAATTTATAGTAATATTAGTACCTGATGCAACGTATTACTAATTGAGACAGGAATGAACAGTTGTTTAACTACGTTCATACTAACACAAGTTCCACACTTTTACCAGCAAGACGCTCGGCGTTAAAATGGTCAGTAAACTTCACATTATTTACTTGCACTGTTCGGTACACTTCCATTTTTGGCGCACATGATGCTGCATATCGCAAATTCGCAATACACAGCAGACGACTTTTAACATACCGGTAGAGGCGCTGTAAATGAAAATAGGCGCGTAGTTTTAAATATACCTTTAAAATTAAAAAATGGCTTTATTACAAATTTGGTACCAATACTTGGATTCAATTGTAATAAATATATAATTTTTATTAAACTGGTAAAAATATTTTAGCATATATCTATACTTATGACTTGGTATTTCATGTCTATTTACAATTATGTATTTTTTTATTAATATTTTTTTAATGTTTCACAAGCTTTATACTAGGTATAACTGTATTATAAAGTTAAACTAGATTCAATCTAATGATATGAGTAATGGCCAGAAGTGTAGGGCTGTATAGTAGTAGAAAGTTGCGATACCCAGTTTGATAATATGCACGATTTATATATAGAGTGGAGAGTAACGCAACTAAAAAAGATCAATATAGCGCGAATCTTGATAAAAATGTAGGAAACAATAGTAATTATGTTTATACATTATATTCTTTAAACAGCAAGTTATTTTCACAAATTGAAAGTAATTTTATTATACTGCATGAATTATGCAACGATCGGAATAAAATTAATTCGTTATTGCAGGGCCTTCTATCCATATTGCGTAAACTCAGATCAAATCCTGACAAAGAGCTAAGGCTACTGCTGTTAGGTCTTGACAATGCTGGTAAAACGACGATACTTCGATCTTTAGCAAATGAAGACATAACACAGGTAAATTACAGCTAGATGATGTGTATAAAAATAAATAAACTGCGAATAACATATTTTAAATAGGTGACGCCAACTCAAGGATTTAACATAAAGAGTGTACATAGCGACGGCTTCAAGCTGAACGTCTGGGACATCGGCGGTGCTCGGAAAATTCGACCGTACTGGCGCAACTACTTCGAGAACACCGACGTCCTTGTGAGTTTAACGTGAATTTATTTATCATTGAATTAGCCAAGAATAATGCCGTATAATTGACGAGAAACGAGCGGTTTACAGATATACGTTATCGACAGCTCGGACTCTAATCGGCTAGAGGAGACCGGCCAGGAGCTGTCGGAACTATTGACGGAGGAGAAGCTGCGCGGCGTGCCACTACTCATCTACGCGAACAAGCAGGACGTCGCCCAGTCCGTAACGGCGGCCGACATCGCCGAGGCGCTCGGCTTGCACAACATCAAGGACCGCGACTGGCAGATTCAGTCGTGCGTCGCCACCGATGGAAAGGGTATCAAGGTGGGTGCTAGTGATATAGTTATAACTGTTGGGTTAGGAGATCAAGGTTTATCAGCGATAAATTGTGGCTATGCGATCCTCGTAAGAAGTAAATTCTTTTCATTAAAATGGCGATTAATAATTCGTATAAAATGGATCGTCAATTTTTGGCCATCTACACCTGTGCAGAAATCAATTTTATTCAAATATCGTAAGCTTTCAAAATTATGAGGAAAAGCTCAATTGTTGTTTTTTGAAAATTTTAATTAAAATAATACAATTTACATTAATGCTTCAATTTACGACTTTTAAATGGTCGAACATTGGAATTGCCTTCTTTTGCACAGGTTTATTGGGCGCTAAATTGATTAAGTATTATGTATAATTATTTATTGTAATTTTAATGTTATAAACTAACTTTTTGAAAAGAACATCATATGTCAAGTAATGTTCGGGATGGTGTAGTTCAAATTGGTTTCTTATATTTACGAATCGTATAGCGCCACGTACTATCATACTATACAAATTCATTTTCTTTTTATACATATGTCATTATAAAGTAAATAAGAGAGACCGCCATCATTGAAGTTTAATCTAATGTTTATAAAAGTGAACATAGAAGCTGGAATAAAAAGAATAAAATAAACAAATACTTATTTTAAAGTCTAAAATAAAAAAAAAATAAAATAAAATACTCTGTGACTCCAAAAATCTTTTTTTTTCAATCCATATAGATAATTTATATTCTTTAAAGTATTATGCTCTTGATAAATCTTAATTATAAGAATTATGCGATATAAATTTAATTGACATTGTTACTGTTATAATAAAAAAAACCGCTGCCAATTCATTGGCACTTAGCTTCCTCAAAATAATTTATCGATTTCTTGTTTATTAAATTAAAATTAAAAAAATAAATT
>JAPYZP010001404.1:0-17534 GCA_030522985.1 Torymus sinensis | reverse complement strand
AGGTTGAGGTAGAGAAATAAAGAATAGTCTTAGTTACATAAAACAACAATAACAAGATCTATTCTAAATCCAAATACACAAAAATACGCGTCGCGTTGCTCGAGTAATTGAGACAGGAAAATAGAAAGGGTGATGTAGAGACAGAGTTGTAGATAAAGAAAAGTAGAGACAGAAACGTAGAGACTGAGGCAAAGAGACAGAGACATAGAGACGCAGAAACCGAGACCGAGGCGTAGAGACGAGGATTTAAAGATAATGGCGTAGAAACAAAAACATAAGGTCAGACACGTATTTTATTATTTGGCCTTGGGGTATAACCCCATCTGGCACCAATATAATGCAAAGTTTGATACAATAATAATAAATAAATATTTACAAAAAATAAAGATAAAGATATACAGAATGAATAGAAACAATATTGCTTAGAAATATGTAGAATGCAGTAATCAAATTAATTGAAATTGATTGAAACAGTAGTAGAAAAAATTGTTGAAAAAATTATTGAAAAATTTGTTTAACTGACATTGAAAATTCGATGATATAAAAAATGGACACAAGTGTTTTAAGATTTCTTCTATAGTTGCATGATTGAATGGCTCCTAGCTGACCTCCAGTGGATCCAGTGCATCCAAGTCTTGTTCCGAGTAAATGGGAATAAGGGGTGAATCGCAAGTCTTTCTCATGAACACCCTAAAATTACGAATGATATGACGAGCATAATTCAGAGAATGGTGAGCCTTGAGTGCCAAACGCCATAGCTTGTATACAGGTTGAGGCCAAAGCGGTTGGTTGAGCATCAGTTGTGGCTAGCTTGGAAGCTCGAGAGATCACAGAATCGCGCACACATGATGAAGAGAGTTTTATAACTACGCTGCGTCTGTTGGTGTCGACGGTGGACGGAGATCAACTGGTTTCACTATTTTCCCTTTCTATTCCCGTGTTTCAATGACAGATTGACCAACAGAAGGCAGATCCAGTGCGGAAGCTACTCTGTCAACGACCTCGGTGTGATTGAGCTGAGATGGCACGCCAAAGACCATTATTTCACAGGAATCTGTTAGAGTGTGTATGTTAGAGAGCGCATCCATCTTTTCACGAACATCTTCGATGGCAGCTTGGTTAATGTTTGTTATTATAGCAGCGGCCTCAAGTTTAGCTACTCTGGTCGAGAGATCTCGGAAGTCCTAGCGAAGTTCAGTCATGAAGGCAACGAACCAAGTTGGGGCTGTATCCATGCCTATGTTATAGATCCGACGTAGATTTTTGATAGAGGCAATGATGACACCACCTGGCGGATATGTCAGAGACAGAGCCTTGATCCAACGTTGCTGCTAACGGTAAAAGATGCGCACATACGTGGTAGCGCTGAATTTTCAAAACTAACCTCTAAACTGGCACGTGCTATTGACGATCCTAACCTCAAAATGCATTAGTGCGGACTTCAGAATGACTTCCCGGCTCAGCAAATAAAGTGACGAAGACACACGTATAAGCAGCCTACAGTACTCCGGATCCAACAGCGATGAGTGCAGTTCTCGATGAGCTCGCTAGAAGCCACGAAAATGCTCTTACTTGAGGAGCGATGTGAGAAGCGACCAAACGCCTCAGAGAGAGAGAGAGCAAAAGAGAGAGAGAGAGAGAGGGAGAGAGAGATAGAGAGAGAGAGAGAGAGAGAGAGAGAGAGAGAGAAAGAGAGAGCCGTAAAGAAACATACGTAGAGCCAGAGACGTAGAGATTAGAGACCGAGTTATTGGGACAGCGGTCTAGAGACAAAGGCGTAGAAACAGAGACGTCGAGACAGAGAAATAGAAACAGAGATCTGGAGACATAGACGTAAAGAAAGAAAAGTAGAGAAAGAAACGTAGATACAGAGGCTTAGATACAGTGCCGCAAAGACAGAGGCGTAGAGACCGAGACGTAAGGACAGACGTAGAGACAGAAAAGTATAGACCGAGACATAGTGACATAGATTAGAGACTCAGACGTAGAGACAGGGGCGTAAACATTTAGATGTAGAGACGTAGATTAGAGTCAGAGAAATGGTGAGAGAAACGTAGAGGAACAGAAACGGAGATGTAGAGTCAGAGATGGAGAGACAGATACAAGGAGACAAAAACGTAGAGACGGAGATGGATAGGCACAGACATAGAGTCCGAGACATAGATTCAGAGATATAGTGACCGAGAAGTAGGTACGGACACATAGAGACAAAACCATACCGTATCGGAAGATCTATTTTCTCTGCCGACCTAAGGAGGCAAATGTGATATTTTGGGCCCCAGTATTTTAAAAATATTATGCGCACCACGGGAGAAAAATTGGCAAGTTTTTCTCTCAGAAGATGCGGTAGATACTATTCTTTAGGTATTATAGACTATAATGGTATTGAAGTACATGGTTAAATGAAAAATAATAATGCATTAGAAAAGAGAAACCTACAGTAAATTTAACATATTATATTCTAGATTACATTTAATATATTTTTAAAATTCTAGCTTGGGGTTGATAAGCGAAGCGAGTAGGGTGCCCCCCCCCCCCCCACACAAGTATATATATATTATGATAGTAACTATATTATTTATTTCTTAATTGTGTGAAAGATTTTTTAATGCATTATTTGCAAAGAAAATTATTATTATTAATAAATGTTTTGTAGCCTGTTTTTAAATTATTTGTGCCGAATTGTCGATATTGTTGAGAATCAATATGGAGCATTTCTGATAATAGGCGTTCTTCTAAATTTCGTTCTTGATTTCGTTTAGTCACCAGCTGCGGTATTAAAATATATTTAGTTATTAGAATTTAAAAGATGTTCATAAATGGCTTTTTTATCTCTATTGTATCTCCAGTCACTCTCATGTTTATTACATATTTTTATTAATTTACGAGAGGTTTGGCCTACGTTAGTTGCATTGCATTCTTTAAAGTTTATTCTGTAAACTATCGGAATTTTTTCGTTTTTGTTGTATTTATCTTTACCCAGTCTGATAATATGATTAAATTTATTGGAGATAGAATTAATTAATTCTAAATTGTAACTATTACATATATTTTTTAATAGCGGATTAATTTGTTTAATAAAGGGAAACTCTATAATAGTATTTAAATTAATATTTTTGGGATTCCATTCGTGTTTATTATGTGTTATATGTAAAAGGCGTTTTTTAATATGTTTATTTACAAATTCTCGAGGTTAACTATTCTCCAATAATAAATCATTGATCAGACTGAGGTTCTTTTCATGAAATTGTACGACTGACAGATTATTACATTTATCAACTAAAGAACAAATATTTCTGACTTTGTTACTAATTGGGTGATGGGAGTTGAAATTTAGAATACTCTGTTCGTTTTTAATATTTGAAATGTCAAGAAAGCTAATTTTATGTTAGTAGGTTTTTCAACTATGAATTGTAAATTGGGGAATCAAAACTATTAAATAAGTTAACAGTGTAATAAATCGTACGCTCTGGAAAACAAATTTTTGATAATGAAATCTCCTTGCCTCTTTTGTAACGTTGGAGTTACAATGTCGCGACAACAGTGAAGTTGAGGTTTCACTCCAAATTTGCAATTTAATAATATTTATTAATTGCTGTATTCTAAGGTTACAACTTATATTAGCCGATTGTAGTCGAGAAATAATAACAAAAATTACTGGCGAGACTACAATCACAGAAGCTTATAATATAAATAAATAATATAAATAGAAATAACTCTGCTCGAAATGCTAGTCAGAGTTTACAAAGTCAAAATTATTCTAAGTCTCAAAATACAATTCAGATCAACGACGGACAAGGGCTTCGTCCTATGAAAAAAAATAAAAAAAGCTTCTGCCACGAGTAGCGGCGCGCAAGGGTTTATATACTCGAGTTCCGAATTAGGACAGAGACAAAAGGTGGTTTTTTTTAGGAAATGATTAGGGAGAGGTAAATACGGAGGTGGAGGATTCTAGGAGTTCAGAAGGGTAGACATGGTGGAACGTACGCCATGGGTAGGGTAATGGATCGATGCTCATGTGTCATGATGCTTACCCTATACTTGCGTTAACATTAACGGGTAAGCGGGGCGAAGAGTAACTTACAGACTGTTGGGGAGTTACCAACAGAAGGTAGGAAGGAAAACATTACCGAGAACCATCATTCTTCCTAGTACTGTATGAAGTCCCGAAACTCTTCCTCTACCGGGAATTCTTCCCAGACATCATGTGCGTTGTTCCAGTCTTCTGGCGGTTCCTCTTCCAACGGCGGCAGGCAGACTGGACCCCCGTGCCGCTCGCACAGCCTGAACTCAAGCTCTCGCTGATGATCCTCCTCCCGGAATTCTAGGCACCGGTCCAGTGTTCTAGAGCTGAGCGAATGTCTGACCCAGTTCCGGCAACCCCGCCAGGCCGGCAAATTGACTTGGCAGACTTTGCACTGCCCCCAGTGTTTCAGCAAAGCGAAATCTTAGCCTCCATACTCACGTATTCCAGGATAATACAAGTCTTCGTTCTCTTCGTATTCATAGGCTTTCTCGTGCTGATCCATGAGGTTGTTGTTTCTATTGACCCAACGAGACCATATCCTGTCATAAAGGTCTCCACAAGCGTGCAAGAAATCGCTCAGGTCAAACAAGAAAAACCACCTCAAGAATATACCCGCCCATCTCTGTGCATTCGCCCTATCCAACGGCGCGTAGTTCTGACGACCTCTCAGCTGTCCCGTAGAGAGAGGCATCACTACCAGAACACTCACTCTAAAAATTTCCTGGAACACTTAGTGCTGGAGCGGCTCGACCTGGCTGCCGCCCTGGGATTGGCCACGTCGGCTCTGACTGCTGCAACTTGAAAAGAGTTCGGTTGGAATTGCATTTTCAAAGTATGCACAAAACGTAAAAACCTTCAACTGGACGTGCTGAATTCAAAACATACAGAGTGGCAGAACAAGAGCGTGCTTTGGTTAGTTGATGGTGCTAGGTGACTGATAGGCCCGAGATGGCTGTGCAGTGGCTCAAGGAGAAGGTAGACTCGCTGCTCTGGAGAACGCTTTTCCTTTTGGGCGCAGGGGACACCTTTGAGTGGGGGCAGTTTTTCGGGCAGGAAAAGCAAAGTTGGCATAGAGGGAAATTAGATGGAGAGGAAAAAATTAGGGAGGGCAACTGCTCCTAAAGTCCAATTGTAACAATCAGCTTTTCTAAAACAATGATTACAAGTACAATTATTCTTAATATATATAAACATGAGACTAATAATTAATTATACCGAAGTTGTTGGTTCTTTTGTTTCTCATAATGTTGTATCCCAACAAAATCGCAACGGAAAGTTGGCTCTAAAGGAAACATTGGTACGTACGTGCTTTCAACCGGTTCTTTCTTATCCTTCTTTTTCAAAATTCGGAAAACGAGATAAGTCGAAATCCCTAAAAATACACTAATAACTATAGTCAAAACTACATCAAATATAACGTATAAAATATCCTTAGTTGACATCTCGCTCCGGTTTGCAATAATAAAGGGATCTGGCTGCTGGTCGATTTTTTTTTTGAAAGTTAGCTGCTTATGCAAATTTAATTTTAAGTTTGATACCAGAATATCCCCTCCATTGTTCGTATCATCGAAACCGTAAACCTCCTTCTCGTCAATTTTTATTCTACAATTTTTTGGAAGTTCAACAATTTGGCTACCAGAGATACGCATCCTATAAAGTTTATCCGAGCAAAACACCTCTAGTCTAAATTTACTAAGAGAAGAAGCTAACCATAAACGTTTATTGCTTTTCTACGAAAGTAATGCTACTTTCCCTGCAAGACATGAATATCACATAAGGGCAAATCGCCCTAATTAGGGTTAGTTAACAGCATTTTCTCGCATGTAATAGAATTTTCAAAATAAAATTCATTCTCGCAAAGGAAAAACGTATTTCTTTCATTACATTTCTCTAATGACGAGTGATTTAAAAACAGATATCTATCGCAATCTAATGCTACAGGTACATAATTAGCTCGTGACTTAATAAAAGCTGCTAAAGATTTCTCTTCACCATTAGACTGAAAGACTAGAAAGGATTGCATTTCGTACATAGTGAAAATGTCGTTTTTCGTGATAGGTACAACAATTTCAACAAATAATTCATTCTTGACAAAAACAATATTTACTTTTACTACTTGATCTAATAAAAATGAACCAAAATTTGATATAAAACGGCGAACCCAACCTTTTCTTCTCTTTGATTTCGAGTAACTATTTACTTTATTCCGCAAAGGTGAACAATACTTCTTGATGCCCTAAGAAGTCACACAAATTAGAAACTAATTGTTTGGTTTTAACTATTATGTCAACTAATAAATATAAATGATTCAGAATTAAATTCATACTATTACTAACTTTACTTATATAAACTTACAATTTCCATGCTTTCTAGAGCATAGTCGTTTTCAATTATACAGGAGAATTCTCTTTCGCCTGAGATGATTTTGAGCTTGTCATCACGCAATGTCCGCATTGCTTTGCTCACCTCCATATAATTTTGTAAAAAATAACTCGATGGTGGTACGTTGGACTCCTTCCCCTCTTGGAGAGACGGAAAGATCATAAAATGACTCCCTCCTTTTTAAATTTTCAATTAACGTGTCTAAACTACGCAACTCAATGTCAACTATATTAATCATATGAGCTATGGAGCTGTTAAATTTTTTTGTCATAAAATACGCGTCTCTAAGTGGTAATAATACTCCTCCGCATAACTTCGCTGTTAATTTGACGTTCCCGTCCTTGACTGATATCAGCCCGCTCTATTTCTCCTTGATGAACGCGACTTCCTTAGTTTTGACAAAGATCATGCCGGGATTGGCATCAATGGCGTGGTAGTATGGTAATAAGTCGAATTGCACTGTGCCAGCAATGCACATGCACCAACATAATAATTGACTTGCAAATTTAGTTTCCATAATTGAGCACCCGGATCGGATAACTCGCCGAGCGCTCGAAAAGCGGCAAAAGAATTGTGTATCTGTTCAATCAAAAAACCGTAAATACAAAAAATGTGTATCTCGAAGAGCCGAACATGATCAAATTTATTTTTCGATTTGAGCAAGTTCAATTTTTGACCCATTCTTGAGCCGTTGGACAATATTTTTACCGCTTTTCGAGCGCTCGGCGAGTTATCCGATCAGGGTGCTCAATTGTTCTCCTTTTAATTTTGATTAATAGCAATTTTCTGAAAAATATTTAAAAAAAACAAGGTTTTAAATACAAGAAAGGATTTTAACACTAAAGTGTGAGTTTGTTTTTTATTACTTTTAATTTGAACTTAAAACTTAAAAGAATAACATACATTTGTTGTGGTGCTGAAGTGCTTATTCGGCTTTAAATTGCTTATTATTTGGTTAGACATTTAGTTTATGTCTACTATCGACGCTTTTAAAATTACAATACTCGCTGTCCGTTGGGGTCCAAACGGCGTTAACTCTATTGTCCGACCAAAAGGCGTTTCTAATTTCCCGACCTACGGTCGCGCTTCTAATGTCAGCTTAAAGACTAGATTAAGTACCTGCTCCTGCAAGTACTGCATACCAGTGCTACCTCCGCCGCTATTACCAACCCCTACGAATGCTGACGGCACATTATTTAGATTACTGGCTCTTTCATTGATAGTTATTTGGTCCTGATTAGGGACCCCGTTTGTTGCCGAACTAATCATGCTGTTAACTATTGGTTTCTCAAAGGCTCGCGCGGACGCGCTCGCGTTAAAATTTATCTTAACGCTATCCTCGACGTTTTGGCTCCTACAGAGGCCCCGGCTGTGCTCTCGCCGCAGGTATGCCCGAGCGCAAACCACAGCCGATGCGCCACATGTGTACATAAACTGTTAGTTAAATTTAACAAACAATCGTTGTACCATAGAACAGATTTCGTGCACATGTGCACTTTTGTATTAATAGAATCTATGTGCGAAAACGTTGACGATTTTTCTAAATGAATTTCGACCAACGGGCTTCTAATCGTAACTTGCCTAATCTCACGCCTAACAAATGGAATACGTATAAGGCAGATGATACACACAATCGCTCTAACTTTGTGTAAATTTTGCTTACATATTCTAGTCAGTTCCAAGGTGTAAGAATTTTGAATCCGTACCCTACGCGTTCGTAATCCCTTGTGATTGACATTCTCTTTAATTTATATTATAGCCGCCCATAATTTGGTACGTAAGTAAGTCCGGTGCGATAGTGGCAATGCTTAATGCGTTCGCGATAACCTTTCTTTCGAGTTCGCATTATTTTTCAATAACATTTCTATATAATCTTGTCATTTGCCCTTTAATGTGCGCATCTACATAGACACATTTTGAATTTACATATGCCAAAATGTCAGTATTGCTTACATTCGCTGCTTTTTGTACTTTTAATATTACATGTTATGGATCTAGCAAAATAAATCATTTCGGGTGCTGTGTTCGAATTAGTTGGTAAGAACAAACAGTTATTACATCCATATCTTTAAATGCGAAAGATAATCCCTCAGCCTCAAGCATGTACAGCGGTCGGCGCTCATTTTCTCTTTCTACAACTTTCACGACTGACCCGGTGTATATAGACGTATACCTGCGATCTTGACACGCCCCAGTGGAGACCGTTTCCCAATATGCCCCAAAGCGTGCCCGATTCCAACCTGATTTTGTTATTATTTAAATTGACCGCATTGTAGCGCTCTTCTAATCTGATTGTGACATACCCGAATACTACTACATCATAAAATTCTCCATACGAATCACCGTAATGCGCGGTGTCTTCGCACGTGCCGACCGCTCTTAATCATCCGGCGAAAGTAAACGGATGCGTTATCGAATTATTAACCCTTAAGTTTTTAACTATGTTATCCACTATCGCTATTGAGTTGTACAAATGCATGCGAAGACATTCATCGCATGTAACTTCGCGTAAAATATTTTACTTCGCCGTTTTTAACCTGGGAGATATGCAAACACATTCCACAATGCGTAACCGTTCTTTTGATTTCGATTTTACAATACCTAACCCGCGTATCAGCGTATTCATTTATTTGCACCAAACTAATTTCTAATTTCGTCGCGTTAATAACGGGCTCGGGTAGATCACATTTCCCCACGTTTACTAAAGAAAATGTGGTAAAGTTTGTGAATGTTTGCCCGCAGTCATAACCGATTAAACCGTTCACAATTTTTATGTTAAATGTTGATCCCATGAATAGTATCAAAATCCACATCTGTAAACATGAGAGTAAAATGTTACTATATTTGAATAAAAAATTAATGCTTTTTATGCTTCGGAATGCGATTGCGGTTTAATATGCGATAAGCGTAAGCGATTGCTATGTACGACTTTGATTTTATTTTCATTAATTTGTATTTTGAAATTACCACTTTCCCAAACTTCAATAACTAGGTAAGTATAATACCACGACAATCGATTATTTTAACCTTACTACTAACAAGTTCTCACTTAAGACGTGCTAAAATATCTTTAAATTCTACATTTTCAATAAAACTACTCTTAGCGATGCTAACACTAACAATTTGATTTTTACTCAGTAATTGGCACAACTTCTTAAATAACTGAGTGCAAATCTCTAAAGTAATGAAAAGAATATTTCTATTTTCACTCCTGATGGGCAAAATAAAATGCATCTCAGAATGCGCATTCCGAGACTTCCACCGTTGCGGGGGCTGCCTTTCTTTTTCGCGGCGGGAGTGACTTAATGGCTTACTTATATTTCCCGCTAGCTTAACGACCGATTCGGTTACGCGTCGCCATTGGATGCGGGGCGGGCAAGTGTCGGCTCGATTTCATGGCGCCCCTTCCCCTTACGCTGGCTAGCGACGCTGTGTACACGTTATTGCTTATAGGGTTCCGAGAAAGCGCGTATACGTTTAGATTCAATTCTCCTTTTTTATATAAAACATCAAATTGATAATCTAATAATTTTAAACGTCAACGTGTGACTCTCTACCCCAAATCATTATGATTATTTAACCACTCTAATGGCCTGTAATCCGTGATCAAAGTGAATTTATTCCCATATAAATAAGGTCTGAATTGCGTAACGGCGTACACTATGGCTAAAGTTTCATTTGAAAATGTGCAATAGTTCTTCTAGGGTGATCCTTTCCCATTTCCCCCTGCGACAAAACTTCACCGAAGTGCGGATGCGCTGATACCGGAGGTTCGCACAACTTATCGCGAAGCGTTTCGAAAGCTGTTTGCGCGCTCTCATCTCAATTTTTATATGAGGAGGGTGCGGCTCGTGTTTCCATACCAACCAAACCATGCCACTTATATTACTCTTAATTTGATGGAGTATGTGTCACCGTCTGTCACTTGATACTCCCTCATTTGTCTTAACAAAGGAATGGTGACGAAACAAACAACAGACAATGCGCAATAAGGAAGTACGTTGTAGGCTTTGCAGATAAGCTAAGGCTCTATATTTAACATATAGTTTTTCAACGAGGCACATTCGTCCGCTGTCCTCATTGATTTTTCTAAATGAATGATTGTTAGTCAGACTGTTGCTTTCACGTTTATTTAGAGCAATATTATTATTCAACAAACTATTCTAGTTACAAAGAATGTTATTTAATTTTTGAAAACTACTTTGTTTAAGCTTAATTTTTCTATGCGATTTATGCTCATAGAGAGTGCTCGTAAAGGCTCTTATTTTATTATTCACAAATGCAAGTTTTTTGTTCAGTTTTCTAATTTTCTTTGAATTTTTAGCTTCTAATTCCACACACTTTCTTTGAGAGCAACTACTCATTTTATTATTAAAATTTAGTGACTTAATAATCCCCTTTAATTTTAATTAATTTTAGTTCTTTAATACTATCTTTATTTTCTAACCAATTATAACACACTTGAGGTATCTTACTATTTCACTTACTCGGACAACTTAAAAGAACGCGTTCACTACAATTATTTTTCAAACAATTATTGACTAAATTACAATTTTCCTGAATCAAACTATTTCCTGATGCAAAATTTTTAAGCATTTTATTTTCAACCTCAATTTTTCCAAACTCATTTTTCAAATAATTGCTTTTACGCCATTTATTTTTCAACTTATTATTTTTAATAAGTTTGTGGTTTGAATAATCTTGTTTACAAATTCTGCTCTTTTGACAAATTAAATTTTTTAAATATTAAAATTTTTAAGATCAATTTTTTATTGAAACCAGATTACCAATTTTTATCCTTACAAATTCTATGTTTCAAATTGCTAGCATTTACAAAATCCAAATTGAAGTATCTGTTTGCACAATTTGTATCTTTTACTCCCGTTTTGATAACATCGCACTTAGCGCTTGCTTCAAAATGTGAGGCAATTGTGCGGAATGTAGGTAAAATACATTCACTAGAAGCAACGTTCTCATGGCAATTCGCTATAAATATCGTAAATGGTACGCTCCCCAAAGGTGATGTTGGAATTTTCCTCCCAAGAAAATGTGATGGAAGTTTTTGCGTAACTAGACTTTCGATTCCCCCCGCTTTTTACCCTGGATTCCTTTATGCCACTTGGCTCGCGTCAGACTTACACTGCGACTATTTATTGACTGCACGATATTAATCCTACTCGTACACCGTTAGGTGATGATATGAGCAGCTATTTCCAAAAAATTTTCTTCATAATTGATTTTTGCTTTATATTTACTCAACATTTCACTGCCAATTAATCCGTCTTCTTCGATGGGAAAATCGTCAGGAACCAAATGAAAATATGAAGTAATATCACGGAATACCAAAGGTATCTTCCCGCGTGAATTAATTGACTCACTCGTAATTCCTTTCAATTCACGAATCTCATTTTCTGAAACAATGGTTCTACTTAGTTTTTTATTGATTTTAAGCAAGAATGGGCCGGCTGTCGTGTCTAACATTAATTTGAGCGAAATGTCATAATTTTCAAAAGGCATAACAATTACCGGTGATTGTTATTGATTGATTCGGGCGCGCGTTTTTCGATTGCCCCCAGACTGTGCCGTGCGCCGAGAGGCCGCTCATGTTTCCCGATTCCCGTAGTAATGTTTCCTGATTTTTCTTATCTAACGTTGGACATTCCATTTTCCAGTGCCCTTCTTTTTTGCAATAATTACATTGTTTACCCAAATTATTAACCTGATCAGCTCGCTCTATAGCCCGACTGTTGGACCGCGATTTATATTGAATTTTGGGAACTTGGGGCGTGGCCGCCCGTGTGATGGCCAATGAGTTTGCGGCTGGGGCCTCTACACGCCTCGCCCATGTTGTTGGCTGCATGACCGGTAACTGCACGCCTGGAGGTAGAAGTGCTATTAATGCCCAACACTTTTTCACACTGTGATTTGGTTTTGAGCAAATTGGACACGCTTCCATTAGTTTGTTCTGAATTATTTTTACACTACTAGCCAATTCTATGTTTATTGTATGTATGAATGAAACGGTCCTGCTGTCCAATGGAGGAATGTCTGGGATGGAGAAATGACAACCCCGTAGATATAATTATGTCGACGTTTCGAGTTTTTATTGAAACTCCTTCTCAAGACACTAGTACAAATTTTTAAAAACCAATAAATTAATGAGAATTATTCTAGTTCATTTACATCTGAGTTTTTTTCGCAGATTACTTACAAAGTCTAGGCAGTCTCATACAATTACTTAGGTGGTCACCGCAGTAACACCAATCAATTATTTTAATTTATACCAATTTTGGGCTTTATATAGTCGGTTGTAGGTGTAGGTATGTATCGGGTACACATATATGTAAAATTACATTAGAGCCAATCATAAGTGATGTGGGGCCTAAGAGTTACAGCTTTCGCGAGTATTAGGAAAGTATATGTAAAGATGTGGCCCAGTGTGTGTGTGTGGGGGGGCGGGGGTAGGATGGACTAATATTTACTTTAAAATGACAAGTGGATGTGGTCATTTCTTTACTATCATACTCTCCTAATACTGTACAATGATCATGATTATGAAGAATACCATTTAAGGAAGTGATTTTTATTGATAAATGTTTTATATGCAAATCTTAGTGTTTTTGTGTCTTGTTGATTGTTAATATATACCTTACCTTAAAACTTTCTCCGCTGGGCCTTTTATATGGGCCAGAACCTTAGGCATCGATGAAATAAGTTTTTTCACTATCCGAAAGCTTTGCAATTATTCTGTGGATGGATTGACTCCAGATTTGAACTACATTACTCCTGAATAGTATAATACTCCGCCATAATAATCCGTCCTCTCATTACATTTCCATCCCGAGTGACCCGGGATCCACGTTAAGTTGAGAAGGTTGACCATACCCAGTGCATTCACTGAGGCCTTCGTTTCCATTACAAATTTGAAGCAGGTAACGGTCTTCACGATGGCTCTCAACGCCGCCTGGCTGTCAGAGCAGCTCCAAATAATCTTGCTCAACTTGCAAGCCCTTGTTAGTTCCACCGCTCATAACTTCATCGCGAGTACCTCGGCTTGGAAAACCGTGTTTTATTTTTTCATCCTAAAGCAGTAGCTGTCCTGAGTCCACAGAACCCAGTTCCCACCCCCTCGTTTGCCTTAGACCTATCCGTGAATGAAATTTCGCCGTATTTGGGTCTACATTCCTCCCACCTCTCCCTCTTCGGAATGCGAATTTTGTATTTTGAATTTCTTACCGGTCGAGGTGGTATTCTGTCATGGATTTCTTACCAGAGTTCCCTCAGTACAACCCCGAACAGCCGTTTATACCTCCTGCTGTCCGATAACCACATACCGACGCAGCCTAGCCTTTATGCCGTATTCGTTGTTACGGACTTGATGTGCAGTCCCAGAGGCGGTAGGTTCAGCATGGTCCTCATGGCGGCAAAGGGCATACTTGTCCTAGTGGCAGTTATGCCCCTTAAGAAAAACGCCTGCACCCCTCCAACTTTGCGCAAGCCGTGCTCAGCAGTATTCTGCTCCACCATACTAATGAGAAAAAAGTTAACCTCGGTACAATAATGGCTGAGTAATTCTTCTACCCCGGCTGGGGGATGAAAATGACCTTTGCTTAAGCCACTGCCTGGGTGGGTATCCAAGGGCTATGCATCGTCTCAGCACCCCCGTCAGCGGTCCCGTAATCTCTTCCAGGCTTTGTTGCAGCCACACTGGGGTGATGTTATCCATGTATGGTGCTTTGTAAGGATCAAAGGACATAATAGCTTTTTTGGCCCTTTGTGCCGTGGCTACCTGCCCCGCTGTGCTGCAATCAGCCTTTCTACCAGTCCTCCGGGGGGTCTCATCAGCCCTTCCCGTGCAACTGAAGTCAGGGAAATTAGTCACAAGCAGCGTCTGCGGGGTTTCTTCCGGGGTCCTAGTAAATCTCCCGCCTGCGTTCCTTAGTAGCCTTAGTTCCCGATTTGGAGCCCCCGCTAGAACTTTGAAGAGTCTAGCCGTGTCGCTAATGGTGCTACACTCCGAGCACCATTTCCTCCACGATTCACGTTTTAGCACTTTAATGAGGTTCTTATAAGAGCCTTTTCCTCGAACGCCATTGTAATCACCGTTCTGATGAAGGCCTCGGTAGGTTCCATAACGTTCGGTGTACCATATTACCCCCTGAATCTGACTGTACATTGCCGTATGGAGGCCCTAAAGCCATCCCAGTTTGTTTTCTTTGGATCCCTATACCAAACCACGTTAGGGGCTTAAGGTTGCTTTAATAACCCTATGGTCCGACATAAAGGGCACCTCCGGGACTCTCCAGACGTGGCCCCATGCCTTCATCAGTTCGTTACAGAAGGTGACTTCTGTTAGACGTGACAAAGGTCGATTCGGCACCTGTATTTAAGACCACGAGGTTTTCCTCAATCAGGTAATCCAGGAGTTCCTCCCCACGCTTATTTGTATCCGTGCTAACTACAGTGCCTGGTTAACTTTTTAACCTCCTTCGAGGGAGATTTTCTCTCAGACGCACAGTAGACACAGGCTAGAATAAACTCTTTGCCCCTGCTCACCACGACTTTCCCAGGAACTCTGACCACCGCTAGGTCTCCTGTCGCGAATTCCTGCATTAGCATCGCCACCAGTCCTTTCACGACCACGCACGCCCTTGCCACACATGCTCTCCGCTCGCGTAGACGTGCTTGGTGACCGACAGTCCCTTTAATCCGTTCCTGACCAGCCCGGTTCTTGCACCAGCGCAATCGCTGGGCATGTGTGCGTGTCAGTCATGTACCTGGTTAAATCCACCGAGGTACATTTACTGTGATGCAACTTAATTTGCAGATATCAACTCGCGTATCAGCCATTACTACTGACCCGTCGCTATCTCATCCTGCTTCCCTAGCGTGTCCTCGTCTTCCGGGTTCTTTGAAGACCGTCTGAAAACAGACTCCCCTCCGCCTTGGCCTTCTTATTTTCCTCAATATATTTCAGCCAGCGCAAACGCCCATTTTGTGCGCCGGACATCTTCTCCACCATCACCTCCATGGGATAGGAAGCCTCATCCGTTGTGGTGGTCCCTGCGTCGGGTTCCATGCCCCTGCCGTTCTCCTTATGTATTTTGTTTACATTGTTATTCAGTTCTGCCATGTTAGTCCCACGAGCTGCTAGGGAATAACGATCAGGCCACTACAAAGCCCTGCATGCGACGGTATGGCGACTAAAATACTCAGAGGTTGCGCCAGGTGCTTCTGAGGCTCCGTCTGAGACCCTCCAAAACCTCCGGCGCAGCAGCGGCCAAAAAAAGTTCTTCTTTGCCCACTCCGGTGCAGCAGCAAGCAAAAAAAAATAGAAGAAAAATAGAATACATGTGTTACAAAAAATATGGTGTGCACCGCAAGGGCTAAGTGGGCTTTTTCACCTCGTGTGGTTGCAGTACTAGTCTTCGGCTCGCAAAACGCACTCGCCTTCGGCTCGTACAACTCCACACTCGGTGTAAAAAAGCCCACTTTGCGCCCTTGGTACACAATATACTATTTAAATCTAATCTTTTTGTTAAAACGAGTTCTAAGCTGTCCATTATTTGACGAGTCGAGTGTTGCTAAGATTAATAATAACTTAACTTCAGTAATTCTACATTCTTGTGACTGTGATGGAAAAAATTCAACGACTGGAACGGTAGCTTTCGATGGAGAATAGGCAAGTCTTGTACAATGTGACTCGTGTTGTGAACCCAACGACGAAGCTGATATCACAAGGCGAGGTATGGGCTGAGGAGGGAGCGAGGGGGGAGGAGTTAGCAAGGGGGGCTGAGGAGGGGGCGAAGCGGGTGAGGGGCGGTGAGGAGGGGCTAGGGGGGATGCATTTCCATAAAAATAACGTATAAATAATCACAGGGGGGTGATGGGGGGTTAGGAGGGGCGGTGAGGGGGGTGGGGGCTAAGTGGGAAGATTTTAGAAACAACTATATAATATAGGGAGATATATATTTGTCAAACGCTACTTTTGAGGATTATATTCGGAACCATACCGAAACTTAACTTTGAGGTCCTCCTCAAAGTGTGCTAAGGTATGAAACCGAACTGTTGAGGGTTTTTAGGCACTGTTTACAATAGATGTCTTATACACTTTTTCCGGAAATTCCGGAAAATTGTTATATAAAAGCGGGCGCCGCAGGCATCGCTGCGAAAATCAATAACCTTAAGGTCATTATTTCTTTAGTAAAGGGTTCTTCTACAATATTTACTACAATGGTCACTGTACAAATGTAGAACACCGTTATGCAATCCTCAAAAGTACCGAATGACCAATTTATATATATATATATATATATACATATATATATATATATATATATATATATATATATATGTGTGTGTGTGTGTGTGTGTATGGCCGAGTCTCTCAAATTAAGAGGTCAAAAAATAGATTTTCTTGAAACTCTGAGGAAATGTTCTGATACTCATTCTGGATATCCCTGGACTTTTAGATTTTTTTGACTCATAGTTTTGTGGATATAAGAGGTCAGAAAATGAATTTTGATAATTTTTTGCATTTTTGACCGATTTTCATTCATTTATGATATTTATTTTCATTCATTTATGATTTACGACGAACTTTAACCCAGAGGGAGTTGCACCTCCCATTTTCTTTTTTGCGTATGGTCGAGGACCATTTTCCGAACATATTCCCATAGAGCAGAAAATCAAAAAGTGAAAACTTTTTTTTTAATCGATTTTTTTTCTATCGTGTTAAAAAATGCACTTTTTCACAGAACAGTTTCGAAAATTATGTCATAATAAAATTTTATTTCACATCGAAATGAAATATTTTATATTTTTAATAAATATTCTTGCGTAACATAATAAGAATGCGTAATATAATGCGTATAATAGCACGAAAAATATATTACGATACAGAGTATATTTCGTCGCTTTCCGGTTAAAAGGCGTTATTTAAAAATCAGCCTGAAAAAGGCGTTATTTGGAAATCGGCCTGAAGAAAGCGTTATCTTGTAATCAATCTGAAAAAGTCGTTATCTCAGAATAAACCTGAAGAAGGCGTTATCTCGCGCGTAAATTTTTTTTACTCTAATTTAAGTTGGCAACACTGTCAACATTTTCTTTATTTAATTTCAGAAAT
>JAPYZP010001403.1:0-21912 GCA_030522985.1 Torymus sinensis | reverse complement strand
GTGTGTTAGTAAAGTATATGAGGAGGATGTCGCGTTGGTGGGATGGATTTCAGGTGGATCTGCGGTGTGGTTTTTTAAGGAATGGATATAGTGGTAGGATAAAATTTTTAGTAAAAATTACTATTTTTAAGAGCAAACGTGGGACAGACTGTCATAACAATTTATAATAAAAATTGAAAAAATAGCCATTTTTATCATAAATTGTAGTAATTTTCCTCGTAATTTTCATGAAAATATGAGTCTGTCCCACTTTTACTATAACAAAGTAATTTTCATGAAAATATGAGTCTGTCCCACTTTTACTATAACAAAATATTAATTTTTACTACAAATTTTTTTTCCTTTTAAGTAACTTATGTGTACTTGTATTTAATTAACTTTTGATAAAAAGTTTTCTGTAAGTTGTAAAAATTGTTATGCAAAGAGGATAAACATGAGAGATAACGAAGAAGGAAATAAGTTAAAATTGTGATTACAATATTAATGTTACGTCATAATTCAAGTTGACAGAAATGAGTCAATGATATAAATGAGCAGAGTTCTTAAAACCAATTAAAAATGTATACCACTTTATAAAAATATTACTATATAACATTTTTCCCTATATATTTGTTCGCAAGTTATAAATAAAAGCAACGACGCGCATATAATTGACAAAAAATAAAATAAATATCAAAAAATTTTCCGTGTGAAATAAGAGCAAAAGTAAAATTGCAACCTTCGAAAAATTTCATGCTCGCTCAAGAATATCGGGCCATTAAACGTTTATGGCAGATGTATTTTTTTTTATTACTCATAAAACAAATGATTCAGAAAAGAAAAAAAAATAAAACTTCACTTTCCATTTTTCAGCTGGTTTATATACCTCCGAAACGAAACGAAAAAAAAAATCCCACGACTGCCCAATTTTATTCGTCAAATCAAACGTAAGCAATTATATAATTAAATTTTCCTAAATATAATACATATAAATAATTCACCATCGAACCACCAACACCTTTAATCACCTCGAACTACGCATCCAAAATTAGCCAACGAGGACTTCATACTCCCGTTATACATCTCGAGTGCACGGAGCCACCGAACCTGGAACTCCCCATGTACCTCGGCCCCCTATATGGCGGGGACCCTTGGTGTGCAGCTCGACTTTTTCCCCGAAATTAATTGATCCCCGGGCCCAACGAGCTTTCGATGCAAAACCTCAACACATATATACACACTCGCTGTTTCTTTTTTATCTTTAACCTCCGCGGCTTTCTCTACGCGGAAATGTATAATAATCAGGCGCTAATTAAGCGTCAGTTGTCGCTTTTGCGCTCATGTTTTTTGCCCCCCTCCACCCCGTCCCCCTTTGTTCGGGAATTAATTGATGCGCGAGCGAGCGAGTGAAAAGGAGCTTTTAATGAGTTCGGCGCGCTCGCGCAAACGGGTAGCTCTCGCTTATACTCCTCTTCTCTGCGGAGCCGCGCGTGTGATAAATTGACGAATTCATTACCGCGTGCGCCCGGATCTCGCGGCACGCGGGCCGAGTGAGCAATGCACGTACGAAACAATTATAATGCATGATTGAAAGTATTTTAATTGTCGGTGTTGCGGGCCTCGTCTCGCGTTATGCAAAGATCATGCATCATAACATCGTCATTTCGCCTGGCTCGCGCGCGCGTTGGGGTTCATGCTTATTAACGAGTGCATATCCGCGTGTATATGATGTGCGTCGCTGCTCCACATACATTTTTGATGCCCACGCGCGCATATAGACCAGACGAAAGATGTTAACATTAATAATCCGGTAAATTACCTCGCGCAGAGCGCTTGAATGGAAGCTGAGAGATATAGCAAAAGGAAAAGTCGATATTGATTTGAATTTCCGATCCTGAGCGCCGATTAAAGCGTGCCCCGCCGAAGTGTACTAAATACCAAGCGCGGTCGTAACGTCCGACGATATATAGAACCGAACTAATTAAATCTATACGTGCTGCACACGTGGGTAGCATTTTCAAAGTTAGATTAAACCGTTTAGCCCGTATAGTAAACGTAACCCAAACTCTTGAACGTAATTAATTGCAATTAAATTGCCCTTAAATTTGCAATCTCTTATAAAGCCATTGTGAATACAATATACGAAATGAAGCGTTCAGCAAATTGGTTCGTCAGAAGGGACGTGTCCGCAGCGCCATCCTCCATTGTTCCTCGACGACGTCGTTATGAATAAGCCCGCGGACTTCTTAATTAATTTCGGAATGCGCGCGCAGAGGGAGCAGCAGCAGCCGCCCGATCTTCTCTCTTCTTTCGCCGCGCGGCGATTCGAAAAAAAGTAAGAAAAAAAGCCGCGCGGACCGTTATACCCCTGCGCGCGCTCGTGAAATATATGTAGGGTAACGGGCGCTCGCCGAGAGAGCGCACACACACACACAGCGGTTTATTAACTAATTATCGTAATTGCGAGACGACGGCGCAGCGCCGGCAGTTTCGCCTATAGATTATACGACGCGAGCGCTGCAGTGCAGCTACTGTGCAGCGCGCCGGGCGTATTACGGATCGTAAATGTCACCGCGTGCGCGGAATTCTTGTAAATCCCGCGCGGGAGGATATATACGTATCGGTGTTATATAGGGTGTATATAATCGGGTCAGCCGAGTGTAAATATTTGCGCGGATAGATAGATACGTATGAGAAGGAGTGCGCGTTTTTGAGTTACGGCGGAGTAGGCCGCGGTTGTACGAATTTCCATTATGCAAATATATAGTTGCGGCGTTGTATATATAGTTTTTCTCTTTTTTGGTCTTTTAAATTCCGTGTAGGAGAGAGAGAGGGGGGATAATGTCAATCCGCCCACGGTTACGTATAGCGGGGAAGTCTGATCGGACTGTATTGGAGATTGTTTGCAAACAAGATCTAGTAGCCGCACGCGTTAGGAATTAACGAAAAACTGTCTGATATGTCTAGCCGAGTCTTGTACAAAAATGTATACATTCGTATAGGAACGAGTTTTTCGAGTTTTGATAATATAATTGATGCGATCGATTGAGCTACTTTTTTAAATTCGAAAATTGTACTTTGATGGTTTGGTGATATCCTTGTGCGTAGAGTGGAACAGTATAAAATTCGACATTTTAATGCTTGTGAAGAGGTAAAAACTTATTACATAAAATGTGTACAAGTTTCGGACGTTTACATGCAGAGCATTCACATATGGATATAGGTTTTGTGTAGGTTACATTCCAAAGGAATTAATTGCGGAACGTGTAGGTGGAGCAAGCCAAAGAGTTTGTTCAAAATTAAGGCTATTGGTTCCCACAGTTTATCGACTGACCCCACGTTTACACATATACTTTTGACAATTCGGTCTTATAATGATTATATAATTTTATTGAATAATTAAAAAAGAATCGTAGCCGATAAGTTATGCTTATTTTGTTCGCTATACGTAATTGGAATTTACAAGATCTTAAAACAAGTTCAGGTTATATTTTGTCACTTGTAGCTTTCTTCTTTCATTAAACGCCGATATATGCACGTTTATTTTTCGTTCAAATGTGCGGGTATCCTTTTTTATCTTTAAATACAAAGTGTGGTATAAAGCCTTTTTTTTAAATAATAATAATATTTTTTTATCTTTTTAAATAACATTTTCGATCCAATACACTCTCAATACGTCGCTTAATAATAAAATAAGCGGATGAATAAATTACTTAAATAATTAAGCGGCGCATGGAAATTGGTATATTTCTGGTCACCTGCGACCCAATATATATATATATATATAACACTAACCAATAACATCTCGATAAATATAACTTTAAAGCATAAGAAAAAAGAAGACAACGACAATCGATCGGCATAATGTATCGCTCAACTCATTCTCCTCGCAGCTCACCATCCAACTTAAACTCCAATAGGTATATACCGCGGTAATTAATTTAAATTAATCTCGCGCGCACAGTCTCCCCCCGACCCGCTATCAGACGAAAAATCCCGCGACTCTTACGTACACGTTTACTCCATTCCTATATAATAAATATTCTCGATCGCGAGCTCGCGCGCTCGCGGACTCACTTATTCATTCGATAAACCGGCTTATCTCGCACTTCACATCTCCCTCGCTCAGCCCCCCACTTAGACGTGTAAGTACGATTTGATTTTTATTGTAACTTCTTTTTTACTTCTTCTCCCGCGCGCGCACAGCCCGGGCCACTCCCGCCATCGTGGCGGCGGCCCACAATATAACGCCACCTCATCGCGAGATTTATTTCGGTAATTGTTCGTCACTCGGCTTATTTCTCCCTCTCTCACGCACCAGAAACGTCATGCGTCGTAACGCGGATCTCTTCATCCCGAAATTCGCTCACCCGCCGATCTTCCCCTCTCTTCTGAATATATATACAGTATACGTTAATGTGGGTATAAGAGGCACGAGGCGCACGCTTTTACGTGTCGTTAAAGGATCGCGGCGCTCTTCGTTATATACACTTACGTGTCCCGCGCAAGAGAGCACGTTTCGGGCCCTTTTTTTCGCCTCCCGCGCGCGCGCGCGTGCGCCAATTAATGGATCGCGCGCGCGGGCTCGTGACCGAAAGCTGGCGCAGCGCGCGACCCCGTAATAAGTTTTGCGGAAGCCGAAGGAGAGGATTAAAGGAGACTCTGCGAGAGCACCGGCTGATTAACGAAAAGGGGGAGAGGGAGGCCGGAATTCAAAATCGTAATTTCGTGTACCGTTTCGCTTTCCGGCTACTCAAGTGTGTGTATTACATATACTGCAATTTCGATAGTTTCGATTCGTTAGCGAGGAGCTTTAATTGCCGACTCGGCTGACTTTTTCTTTCGACGGGTATGTATATAATTGCGAATTTTGTGAAGTTGCCGTGCGCGTCACCGGTGGGAGAGAAGAGGTGGCGAAAAAAGTACGGTGGGTCATTCTACTGGTGTCGGTATGAGGATTTATTAATATGTAAATTGTCGAGGAGGAAAAGTAAATTCTGGGAAACATGGAAAAAAATAACCGAAAAGTTTATGAAACTATACATTATATACTTTTGTTGATCTTCTACCGCACTCGTTTTCGTCATTGAATATTTTTGCAGTAATTATAGTAGAAAATGAAAATTGACATATACTTCTGCGATAAGTGTCATCTTGATTAATCATACAGTACATATTATAAAATACACAGTGTGAGAAAACACATTGAACAGCAGTACGAATTTAATAAACGAGTTCGTATTTCAATATAGCAATTTACAGTTACTTGAAGTTTCATGTCTTTTTTGACTTTCTTGCATATTTTATACTGTTTTTATACCTCGCGCGCGCGCAGTTTTCGAGCTTCGATCGCACGCATAATGGTTTACTTACAGCGCACGTCGATACGTGATCTGCAAGTTTATACTTATCGCGAAATGATTTATAACCTTGTATATGGCCTTACATTTAAAAGAAACCAAGCGAGTATTTGCTATTATATGAATTTTCCTTCCTGTATTTTGCACAGAATCGTATCAATTAATATAACAAACATATGAAAATAACAAAAAAGCTTTTTTATATTACACTGAATTTTAAAACTTGATTTCAAACCTACTGTGCATTCATAATAAGTATCCGTGGAGCGATAATATAAAATCTATTTATACCTCTATAAAATATTACTTTATCGCCTCAACATTTAACAATATAAATTATAATTAAAACATGCCAATTTAGGTTCGCGTCACCTACATAATAGTTATCCTACGAAGTAAAAACCTCTTCCCAGCATCCGCATCCACAGCAATTTTTCACAACACCTTAAGCACGAAATGTGATTCAAGGAATTCCCGTATCTATATCTATATATATATATACCCCGCCCGTGCACAATGCACACACGACTCGTTTCATCCCGCTAAAAAGTGTCCCTCCGGCAGGCACATCCTGGATATGTATTTCACGTGTCTCGGCCGTGCGCACAGCTCGCATTACCATCGTCCCCGCGCGCGAGATTAAAAAAACGCGCGAGCGCGCAGAGACGAACGTAATAAATTTAACAGCCGGGCGTATGCAAGATGGGTTATTAATGTTATACCCGAAAAATTGAGTTAAGCGCGAATGAGGATGATGCATCGCCCGCGTCGGCGCGTTATCTTTATTTATTGTTTGTATAGAGTGAGAATGCCGGGTCAGAGAGCAGAAACATATAAATAAAAAAAGCAGCGGAGTGGAGGGCATTGTAATGAGGGCAGCGGTGAAGAAATGTATTTCCGCGCAGGAGTCGAGGAGGCGGCGTGATGAACGAGAAAAGTGAAGAGCCTATTGCCTACTCACGTGTGTCACGTGGCTTTATATTAGCCGGCCGTCGCACGTACTCGACTTTCGTTTTCATAGGGCGATTTTTACCGCGGGCATATTATATACGTATACTACGTGCGTGTACTCCCACGGCTGTCGCGTGTAAATTCAAAAGTTAATTATCATCGGGAGGTTAAACGCTCGAGGGGCGGACCGCATTAGCATCGCTCTTTTTCGCCGAGTGCAATCTTACGTGCTCGCGCTCCTTGTTGTTGTTGTTGTTTTTTTGTTGGCAGACACAGCCCCGCCGCCTCTCCTGAAATATGATTTGTGCGCGGCCCTATTTTACGGCTGCTCCGTCTTAAATGACTCGCGCTCGATATAGAGATCGCCGAAAATATCCTCTTTACGGTTTTGGCAACAAAAAAAAAATAATAAATAAATAAAACGGCGCGTAACGGGACCGATTTTTTGTTACACTTCTTTGTAATTTTATTGCAGCAATTAAACGACCCATTAAAAAAATAATTTATTGTTCACCGGCCATTATTTATAATTCGCGACTAAACTTTAATTAAAATTAAAGGGCCATAAGTTATAAAGTTAAAAAAAAACGTATCACTTTACCTGGATTAAAGTTGCGAGATTTTGAATTATAAAAACCGAACAAAAGTCACTGACTATTATCTTTTTTAATATCTTTATATAAACATAAAAAGCTGGATTCAAAATAAGAATGCAGATTACAATGCCGAAGCCGGAGATTTTAGTTGATTTTTAAAAAGCAAAATGGAATACAAATTCATATAGTTTAAGAATATATTTATCGTTATTTCTTACGCGAATCTACAGTCAGTGCTGTATAAATATACGATAAATTAAAAATAAAATGGCATAAGGTATATGCTTCAGCGATCAAAATCTCTCGTACTGCATGTAAAAAAGGTAATTTATTCTTTTCTTCAAGCAGCCGCGTCAATGTTAATTACAATACAGTTTTATTCGACGAAACGCACAATAAACCCGGCAAACCCAAATTATTGATGCCTTCCTGGATATCGAAAATTCCGACATCTTTTTTTTTCCTCGGCCATTACGGCAGCCCCAAATTAGCTTAATAAAAAAAGCACTAAAAATCGACAATATCCTCGCGATATCTGCCATACGCGCAAATGATCGATAAACAATCAGCCTCCCGCCGCTACAATTCCCATAAAAATATCCGTTAAAGTCCAATATTCTTTGTTCTGAAAAATCACTCCCCGAATTACTCCGAAAATCCTGCAACTGTGGCATTCCGACAAACACACGCATATACGGACATACCCGAAATAATTACAAATAAAGCAGCCGCGGCTCGCTGCGGTTCTAATGAGCGCGAGATAAAAAGAGACAGCAACAGCGCGCACGCGCGCGTTGAAAAAGGAGCAGCACAGCGCAACAACGCGGCTCCGGCGGTGGCGGCGGCGGCGGCAGCAGCAGCAACGCGTTTTACGGTCCACGGTTTTCGAGCTCCGGCCAATCGCAGCGCGAGACCTACATACGGCCTCCCCACCACTGGGCCGCGCGCCCCGGGGCCCGCGCGCGCATGCGCGCCTCCGCGCGAGTTCCTCGGGTACCGTTAGGGGCCTCAGCCACGCTACGGGCCCCCAAAGACGCAGGAACTTGAGTGTAAGGTAGCGTATGTATGTATACGCTTGGGTATAAGCGCCTGCTGCTGCTGCTGCTGCTGGTGCAGCCTATGCGCCGCGCGAGAGTTTATAATAGAGGGACGCGCGCGGCGGTGGCGACGACGAACAGCGCTCTTATACATTATGCGCATATTTTAGCGCTTGTGGGGCTCCTTTTGGACGATCAGGCTTCTGGAGTTCGCGAAAGGGCTCGCGAGAGGCCTTGATGTGGGTCGCCTGGTGGTTTGTCGCCGGCCACTTATACACCTTACTTTTCGGTATGCTGGTTGGCAGATTTCGGTTTCTATTATGGCGCTGCGCGGCCCCGTGTTACGCGCGGGGAAGGGGTTCACGTGAAGGTGAAATTCAATAGGATTCCTTTTTTTTTTTATTCTTACATCGACACGTGGAGAATTTTCGAAAAGGACCTTAGTCGAGAGCCGACATGAGTAACGGTTGTGCTTTGATTATATAAAGTATTGGGGATTCCCGACTTTTTTTTAATATTATTTAAATTTCTCTAATAAAGAGGTTACGCAGTTTTTCATTTGAGTATATCCTAATGATTGTATCATAAATACGCATGAAAATGATATAAATCTCTTAGCATAATGGTGATGTTATTCATAAGATAATTTTCATATGAATAAAAGAAACTTATTTATATTTGGTTTGAAAAAACTAATATTCAAAAGTCGAAAATCATTAATTTTATCAATGATTTTATTGAAATTTGCTATTATTGATTGTTAGGAAAGTTTTTCATCATATTATGGAAATAGATGAGTACAAAAAACTTATCACGTTAAAAACGTAAGTTTAAAAAGATGTCTTTTCAAAACAATTATAAAATATTTATGAGTAGTTAGAATCATTCTTTAAATAAGTATACAAAATTAAATAAATGAAAATTCAGAATAAGTCCTTCAACTGTGGTTAACAGCTACATGAAATTTCACTTATATTTTAATTACAAACTTATCTCTTCCCAACTTTTATGTAGACAAGATGTATCACAATAAAGTTCTTGCTTTTTTACATATAATCGTCATTAATCATGTAATTATAAATATTTTTAATCGTGCACGTAATACCCAACTAGAATATTATTTTAAAGAAAAATATAAAATTGTGAAATCTGATAAAATAGACATAACGGAATTTTTTTATGCTTACTGCAAAGATCGCGGGACTCGTCTTCACTGGAATCTTTTTATTTCGATTTTTAGTCGCGCTTTTTTTTTCATTTTAACAGTTCGTTTTGATCTACACTATATATCCGTGAGACCACAAGATTTCATCTGCTTCCTCTGCCTTCATTTAAATTTGCATTGAAATAAAATTTTTAATTTTCACTCAAATGCTGTGGTTTAATATTTTCATAAAATTTCACACTTAGTACAACTTAAAGAAATTTAAATAAATCAAAGTAAAGTAACCCATTTACATAAAATAATTTATTTTATAAATAGAATTATGTCACTTCACTGGTTTCAAGGTTACCGAATGTATTTTCAGCATTGATGTATAATCTCACGATTGAAAAAAATTCCATTATTAAAAGCATTTCATCGTACTTAATTCATTTGTAGTCTGATAAAATAATGGTCATCTTGACCTTTTTTGGATGTGACACTGACACCAAGATCATCAGGATTGTGAAATTTAAATTTGTTAAAAAAGGCCCACGCCTATATCTTACGGAAATAAAAACACGGGAATCTTTTATAAATATTCTGCATTTTTTCATCAAAATTCTCTTCATGGCATAATAAATGAGTATTAAAGACGCATAAGAAGCTCTTTCTATCTCTACATCAATATACAATATATTATACGTAGAAAATATGAAAATTTTATAAATACTAAAAAACGAAATTATTTTTTAGTGAAAAACCACAATAAATGTTTTAAAACATTTTTAAAAATGTTTTAAAACATTTATTTACTTTAAAAATACTATTTATTATTAAAATGCAGAGCTATATGTATTAAATAACAAATAAGGTGACATATAGATAAATAACAATATTATTATTATCTAAAATATGATGTTTTTATTGCTGTATGCATTCTGTAAAGTAGGTTAACTTAAAATCAGTCATAAATGGTTTGTTCTTTATAGCAGCTGTGAAACTGCTGAGATTCTCGATATCGCATTCTACTTTTCTTTGTGTCATCCTTTTTTGATAATTTATAAATGATTCTGTATACTTATTTACGCCCATGTTTCTTTATTTCAAACTGTCTTTCAGCTTGTTTTTGAATATTAATCTCTTGTATATTTTAAAAATCAAAAGCAACAATTTAATTTACAGTTACTTTTTGGATATGTACATTAACAAAAAGTACCTCTCTTCTGTTTTCATTGTTTGTACCTACTTTGCATATTTTAGCTATAAAATTGTAATTTCTTAAATATAAGAACAATATATATTTGGCAGTTTTTACTTAAAATAGTATTGAAATGATCACGCAACGAAATTCCTCTATTCTTTTTTACCATCTGTTGTTTTTTTTTTTTCACTACCAAGCTTTGCGCGCTCGATGAAATTAAAATGATTTACTCGTTTTACAGTTGTCACTTTTGATTTTTGGGTACGCCCGAGCGGGAGGTTGCGTGGCAGCAGCTGTTTGTCTTTGTCCTTTGCGGGTGCAGCGGCGCGCGGCGCGTGAATTATGCCATAAACATTTGTCACTCTGCAAGCGCGCACGCGTACACGACGGGGGATCCCTTCTTCAATCTCATTTAAATTTCTTTTTTTGGCTTTACTTAAAAAGTGTGAGAACGCGGAAAGGAGTAATCGTGATATAAGAAAAGCAAAATGCGCTTACTTGGAGCTAAAGAAATCTGAGATAAGAAACGATATCCATCTTATTAATTGTGACAAGAAGTAATGAGTTTCATTTTATCAGTATGTCAATATATTTATGTGCATAATTTGGCTTCAAGTGCGAAAATTTTCGATTATATGTATTAATGACTTACACGAAAATGAGATTTTATCTTCTTCTTCATGGATTCTATGTTTTTGTACATCCAACATAGTTACATATGTACATAACGCAAACAATAATATCAATATAAACGACTTTCTTTTACGAACAATAGTCAAAATATTTCCACGCTCTAACACAAAAAGTGATCGTTGGTCTCAGCTCTATAAGAATCGTCAGCTTACCGCAAAGTTATGGGTTACAGCGGACAAATCTTTGCTGCCAGTAAATCTTCAGCACACCGTTTTCTTTTTTACTCGCAAGACTTTTTTTGCCAGTGTAATTTTTCAAGAGGTTAATTTGTGCATTAAGATTTCATTCACTTCAACCTTAATAAGAAGGAATCAGCGGATTTCCATGATTTATTTATGTTGCAAAATAACTCATCCATTTAAATTTACAAAGTAATTCATATTTCCTCATGTAAATGATGTACTTGGTGATTAATGGTTCTAATTCTATGAAAATTCCGTGGCATACTCAATGATATTTCTTCATCAAATCTTTAATTTACAAATACTAATGCGTATTCATTTGTAATCAAATGATAATTATTAGTTGATATAATGTCAACAAAAATGAAAAATGTGTACAACATTTGTAAATCTCTATTTTTATTCACTGTATGTTTTGATCATTTCATTTAGATATTTTCTATCAATTTTTTCTGAGGATGTTGCTAGTATTTTATCTACAAATTTGACGCCACTCTAAAGTTTTTGTTTTCTCCTATACAACATACGTTAATTCAACGAGTTTGTTCTTCCATCACCTAGGAAACCTAAACTAATTATTGAAAAAATTAAAAACATTTTCAAGTAATTCTACCTTTGATCAAGAAAGACATTTACTTTTTTGCATCAATATTACATAACTTATAAAATTGATTAAACTAACATAAAACACCGATATACAATGATGTATTAATTATTATATATTATATATTTCTGTAGCTCCGAGGCATAACCACTTAAGTCCATTTTTTTGAAAATCGGGAAAACCTTGGATTTTGTATCTTTAAATGGGTCTTTTTCATTTAAAACTGCCAGCAGTAATTAAAATATTGCCCTAAAGCTACAATATACCGACAAATTAAGAACATAAGTCCATTTTTTTCAGATTTTGTGCGCGGCATAACGACATAACTTCATACTTTTTCGAGATTTCACGAAGCAGAAAATGTATAACCTGGTCATACCACCCGTTTTTCTCAGAAACTCAAAAAGTCGACTTATGTGGTTATGCCCCGAAGCCACAGATTTATTACATTTTTCCCTCTAACGCCAATATCAGTTTAAATAATTATTATCAACTTTATATCCTATTGAGATATCTCACATTTCAATATATTTTGACCAAAAATACAATGCATAAATTTTATTTCCTTAAATTATATGCATATACAGTTTGTATTATTTAGATAAATGTTATTCGCAAATTAATATAAGTACATAGTTTAAATAAAAAGGCATTATTTGAAGACTGACCTGAAATATTATGCAGTAGATTGAACATCCACAGGTTCCTTTATATAACTTACTATACATAATATTAAAATTCAGGCCAGCTTCCAGCAATTACTTTAATTATACTCAAAATACTCGCGAAAATTACAAGTCTTGAAAAGAAAATAATTGAAATAATTACTTTATTACGGTGGGTTGGTAGAATAAGAAATTAAGGGAAGATGATATCGATCTGTTATTTGTTAAGAATAAAACATATAAAAATGAATTAAGTAACGGTGATCCTT
Source organism: Torymus sinensis (assembly GCA_030522985.1). Taxonomy (NCBI): domain Eukaryota; kingdom Metazoa; phylum Arthropoda; class Insecta; order Hymenoptera; family Torymidae; genus Torymus; species Torymus sinensis. The sequence goes on along the minus strand of JAPYZP010001403.1, from coordinate 9,228 downwards.
GTCGTAATGATTATATATATTTTACTCGCAAAATCATACTTCCAAAAACCGTTTGGTTTTTAACATGATACCGTTTACACGATATTTTCTAAAAATTTTGAAATTGAGAACCAATTGAATGAATATAAAATTATAAATACAAACAAATGGATTGCGCATATGATACATCATTTAAAGCTGAATATTTTTACAAAAACAGCTTCAGATATCGATTATTCCCATCCATGATCAATTTATCCGTGACCTACATTTCCACGTTTCACTGAGCAACTTAAACAGCCCCTGATACGCATTTTCGAAAAACCTGTATTTGTTGAACTTTGAGTAAGTTTAATCTTATATCATCAGAGAGATCAAAGTTATATTTGTTTTAAATTCGTTTTGCAAAAAGATATACTTATTATATTATATAATAAGTAGTTAGTTTATGAAAATCCAAAGATAAAAATTATTGCAAAATAAATTTCACGCTTATCTATGAATAAAATCAATGACTTTAGTATATAGAGAAACTAATCGATTATTTTACGTGCTCGTATTTCGTTAAGTTCGAATGACTTCCGTTTAAATAGCAATAAAACTAACCGCGTAATAGTAAAATTAGCAATAGTAATAATATAAAAATTTCACTCCATGAAAAACTTACTTTTAAAATTCGACCCAGATATAATATTGAATGGACCTTCAATTGTATGTCTCTAATTACACCATACAGCAATTTTACGAATAATATAATTCGCAAAAAATATACTGTTCTACGTAGACCTTTCACTTAAAACGAATGTAATTTTGATTTTAAGCGTAATTTTTTCATTTATATTCATTAAAATAATTAAAGTCAATTTGAACACCAAATAAAGACTTTTCTCGTGATAGCTCGCTTTTACACTTTCGACAAAATCGATAAGAAATTATTTTCAAGTAACGACATAATGAATACTGAGTTTGTGCTAAATTGGTAATGGATAACCCCATGTAAAGTATCCCATGGTAAAATTGTCTCAACGTATCCCATTTTCCCATCAATTTTATGAATTCTACTAACATAAAAAATGATCCATACAATCTGTGTAGTAATAAGTAGATCTCAATTTATTATTCACTTGTTACAATACCCCAAAAAAAGATTAGAATGGACCATATATAACGAATTTTAAAAGTCAACAGACTTAAAGTACGAACGAAATTAAATTTTAAGTGACATTTAAAAAAGTACACTGCACTCGAATAAAGTCTTGAAACTAATATCCCGCGTCTGCAAACAACACGCGCGATCATTCAATAAGTTCCATTTATATTTTTAATTTTCCCGATGTGCACGACACATTTCTAAGTGCAAGCCATCAGTATCTGCCTCATGAGAAATATACAAATTGAAAGAAAAAAACTTAATTAACTTCTCGCATCCCCCCACCCCCTCCACTTTCATCTGCAGCCTTAAAACTCGCCTCCAATATACCTGAGGTATTAATTTATATCCGCTCGCTGCGGTATATATACGCGTACATATCACACAGCGCCGAAAAGAATTAAAATATACGGCGCGCGCTTTTTCAAAGCTTTAACCATTATAAATCGCGCGCCGGCGTATCCATCACGCGGTATTAATATTAAAAGCGAGCGGACGCAAAAATTCAATCAAAAGTGCACATTCGCGAAGGAACGATTCCCTCTCCCTCTCTCGCTTCTTAAATAATTGCGATAATGAATCCGACGCCGTGTTAGCTCGCGCGGCGACAACGTTTGAAGAGAGCGTGTATATGCGCACCAAAAGAAAAGGAGAATATAGCACATTTCACGGCCGACCTCGCGAAAAGAACATGCCGCGCGCCGTGCGAAAAATCTCCGTGTGTGTTTTATACACACGTACGACTTATAATACCACGAGGAGATAACAGCGCACAATGTAAGAGTTCGCTTGCTCTCTTGGCCCGGTCGTGGACTCGTGGCCCTCGAGAGGAAAAAGGAGCGTTTAACATTCAAATTAAATTACCCCGTAAATTTAATTAAACCCCCGGCGTACCAGCTCGCGAAACGAAATATCCACGTGAATAATTAGTTTCGTGCGCCCGCGTATACGGCTGTGTGTACATATGACAATCGCGACGAAGTTCGCACAGCCGATTCGCCGATTTATAGCAGGGCATGCGCTAACGTGTCGTGAGCTCACTTGGCCCTTCTTGTTGTTCCCGAGAGCTTAAAACGCGCGTCGTGGCCGAAATGGCCCGGGCGTCGCTCTTTTTCTCTCTCATCTCTCTCTTGTCTTACTTGCCTCATCTCGCCGGGCGTGTGAGAGTGCAGCGCGCATTCTGGGACCAATCCAATTGCAAACAAGTAGCGGGTGCAAAATCATCGGAAATTTGATAAATAATAATAAAAGTTTATTATATGTGGTGATATTTACGGCCCTTAGGGTCTGGTTGGATGAATATTGTTAATTTTACTTTGAAAAGATTTATATATTTTATTAAAGGCCAAATTTAATGTCTTATAATTATATATAAGGTAACTCGGGGTAATTCGGCCACTACGCTAATTCGGCCATTTTTCTAGTTCGCTTCATTTATCCGAACGCTTAAATAACCAATGTCGCCAGCTTCCAAATATGAAGTTTCTATTATTAAATTTCAGCGAGTCGAGCGTCTTATAAAGTAATAGAAGCAAGTATTTCGTTTATAGTCGAAATATAAGCTAAACAATCCAATTGAAAGTGATAATTTATAAAAGCAAAAGACTTTCCCGTCTATAATTCACTTAATTCGACTAATCTGTAAAGATTTTAACCAGAGAGGGATCACTTTTTTAGGTTTTGCTTCAACAATATTCTATTTTTATTAAATTCAATTTCTTTTTATAGCAACTTTTGAATTTCAAAAATTGTTATTTTCGATTTATTAATATTGAAAACGAATATTATTTGTATATCATGAATTATATGCATGCAGGATAAAATTCTCTTATACAATTTAAAAAAAAAGTGATAGGTACCTATATTTCGTCATAAGTTATTGATGAAAACGTAATTTTTTGTAAATTGGTTATATTTCTAAATTCAAAAAAGATATTGACATGAATATTTTTTTCGCTATAAAGAATATTGAGTACTATAACTTGCTAAATTTTTGTTTTTTTATTCATTATTTTTGGACAAAAAAAATAATTTATAAAGGGTAGACTGGTTTTGTAGGGGTAGATTTTGTATACCAATGGGGAGAGTTCATTGGGCAAAATGATCGGTCCATAAATTTCAGAGATATTTGAGGTTAAAATTTTTTTCACTTTTTTTTTAAATCGTAATTTCTCGAGAACGGCTGTATGTATCTGACTGGCATGGGCTGCACTCGAAAGAGAATTAAAATACCTATATTTCCTTCAAAATTGTTCTAGCTGTCACGGTTCTGTTGTTATTAACAAAATCGTAAAAATTAAAAAATTTAAAAAATGAGTTTTGTATGTCCAACGATTACAGGAGTAAAATTGTCTTATTCTTATATCTCTCGGCCGAGTTGTTTGAGCAAAATGATTGGTCCATAGATTTCAGAGATATTTGCAGTTAAAATTTTGTTAGCCTTTTCTCAAATCGTAAGTTCTCGATAACGGCTTTATATATGTATCTGAATCGGATGGGCAGCATTCGAAAGCGACTGGTAGTGTTTTTTTAGTAACGAAATCGATTGAAAGATAGAAAAAAAGATTTTTCAATATTTTTATATGTGAAAAGAACTATGTATATATGTAAGTATAATAATTATGAATTTTGGCATTTAGCATTTTTCGAAGGCGTCAATAAATAAAGTTTCAGAAAACTAAGTGCCAATGAATGGCCAGTGATTTTGTATTTTGATGGTAACTTGATATTTACATCATACGATAAGAATTTATGACCGAAATACTAAACTCTTTCGGTGATACTATAAAAATTATCAATGTTCATAAAATGACAGACTAAAGCTATTTTTTCCATAAAATACTATGTTAAAAATTAAAGTTTCAATAATATTTTTCACTTTTTTTCGCGAAAACAACCTTAATGATACCTCCATCAAGCTGGAAAAATATTGGTTATAGGTATATTTGTTTTTTTTTCACTTATCGGTTTCTTTAATTCGCCAAAACATAATGGAGGTCATTAAGGTTGTTAAGTTGTAGAGAACAATATTATTGAAACTTTAATTTCTTTATTTATACCTTATTTACATTTTCCCGACCTTATTTTCAAGAAATAGTATATTATGACACTCGCTTCGCTCGTGCAGAAAATCACCTCCCACAATAGTTTCATACGATATTTTATATCACGAGCGCCGAAAAATCATACCGAAGTTGTGATTTTGAGGTTAGAGTGGTATAAAAATTATTATGTGTCTTATGCAGAAACATTGACCATAGAAAATTATTGTCATTTTAATAAAGCAGATGCTATTGTAGATAATAATATTTCCTCTGAATTGAATGAATTCTTTTTTAAGGTAATGTAGATACCGACATAATTTTAGAACATCTACATCTTTTGTAAATACTAATAGAATTACTCAAGAAAAATTTTGAGAATAGAGTTTAGATATTCGGAGCGCCTGACAGACATGTTTTTCCAAAAACCTACTCAGAATTTATTTAATTAAATAAAAAGTCAATGTCGGTAAGTAGGAATCTGCATTTATATAATTTTGATCTAGTTTTAAAACAAGGATATCTCATGGAAATGCTAATAGAATCACTTAAAAAATTTTGAGCATAGTATTTATACATACGGAACCTGACAGAATTAGTTTCCAAATAAACATTTGAATATTAATTTATTAAATAATGAAATTGGGTTAATTTTGGATCTGACATCGCCTTAACACAATAGTAGCAGGTATGTGTGAATCTGTATAAATTAAATGATATTTGGTTTCGTATAAATATAATATTTTTAAGGTTCTCCAGATAGTGAAATAGCAATTCATGTTTCCAAAAAAAGAAAAACAAATAGTTTGTTGAAGATGGGATGTGAAAATACAACGTATTTGTTATTATCACTGAGTCATAATATACTGAATGTACGCTTACCAGACTTTTTGATTAATTTACCATCAGCTTTAAAGAATAAATTGTATAATGATAATATCGTTGTATCTCATGCAAAAGCTGTGGAAATTTGTATGAGTACGATAGGCCAAAATAATGATCTTTGAATTAAAGAACGATCACCAAGAATTACTGGAAGTAATTGCTACATACTTTATACTTACAGTTTTAATAAACAACCAAATTGTGAACAGAAAGTAAAACAAGTATTTTTTAGTCGATTTAAAGGTAATGCAAACACAAGGTATGGAACATTAAACGAGCCAAAAGTTATAGCTAAATATGAAGAAATGTATGAATATAAGGTTGAAAATGCAGGATTTGTTATTTTACCTGATCCTTGTTGGTTAGGGACGGCATTTGTTGGTCAAATAAATGTTTAATTGAATGTAAGTGCCCTGTCAATGGAAAAAAGAATACTATACAAGAAGTTATAAAATCATTACCTTACCTCAATTATGTATGTGAGAATAATGTCAGTGTCAAAGTAAAACACAGTTATTATGCACAAATGCCATTAGGTATGATGATCTTGGGTTTTCAAAAATGTCATTTTATTATCTTCGCTTCTTTTGATCAATCATTCAAAGTATTGGAAGTGCCTTATGATACATCATCCACTCTTAAAAGAATGATAGCCGGATGTTGTGAAGCATTTAAAGATTGATTTTGATTGGTCCGTAATGAATAGGCGGGAAGATCTGCTACTTCCGCTCAATTTGAATTTTTTTAAATTGAATTTTTATTCTAAACTATTTCAAACTAAATAATTAAATCAAAACATAATGAAAAGATTAATTTTTGTTTCAAAAAATGATCTGATTATCCTATCATTTAAACTAATTAAAAGGAAATCATAATGAAAAATTATATTCACAACCTCAAAAACCAAATACTACGCACGAGACGCGGTTGGATTTTGCTAGTATATGTGTAAAAAAAATGATTATAACTTTGCATAACAGTTATTTCAATCAAATTTTAGCAAATTTAGAAAAATTGAAGAAGTAATAAATATATGTGATATATTAACTATAAAAGTTTAATAAAGACTGATATTTTAAGTAATATTTATTTACTTTATTTATATTTATCGAGTGCGTTTGCGAACCGAAGACGAGTACTGCAACCACACGAGGTCAAAAAACCCGCTTAGCCGTTGCTGCACACCATATTTTTTGTAAAGCAAGTATGGATTTTCGCTTTTTGTTGTTCTAATGTACTAAAATCGACAGCGGGCGATTGTCATTTTTTACCGCCCGCTACGGGTAGCAGCGGACGATTTTTGATGTTTATTACCCGCTACGGCGAGGCCAGTTTTTACCACCCGCTGTTCGGCAAGCGGTCGCTTTTAGCTCTATTACTAGGTTCGAAAAACGCGAAAATCGTGCTTGCGGTACAAAAAAAATATTATATGCAGTACAAGAGAAAAGTAGGCAAGTTATTGTCTCAGAAGATGCAAAAGATATTATTCTTTAGGTATTATAGACTACTGTTTTTAAAGTTGAAAAATGATATTTCATTGAAAAAATAGAAACCCACAGTAAATTTAACATATTATATTCTATATATTACATTTAATATATTTAAAAAATTGTAAATGGGAGTTGACAACGCGAAGCGTGTAGGGGGGTACCCCCCCCCCCCAGTATATACACACACACACGTATAAAAGTATGAATTAATAAATATTTCAGGTATAACAAAAACACAGTTTTCATAAACTTTGGAAAACAGATATTTACATAGCAGTATTAATAACTAAGCGAGCTCTTGAAAGTCTTGTATTAAAATTTACTTGTAATGGAATAAGGTGTCCATTATTTTTAAATGCTACTAATAAATGCTTCTGTATAGGATAGGCAGCAACTGATATTAGGTGACTATTGATAGGAAAGAATCTGTCATCGTTGCGTATGTCCTGTACACTTGATAGTCTAAAAACACGAGCATCGTGCACAGAATTTGAAACTTTAATTTCATCAAATTTTGAACAGTAACCGGTATAAAAAGGGACACCATAAGATTCAGCATATCATAAATAATTAAAAATGATGCAGCTGATTTCATAAATTTTCATACAAGAGCGTCTTTAAAAGTATCTTATTATCCCACGACAAAATATTTCGTATAGTGAAGAAGAGTTTTATATTGGCGTACATATAAGTTGATGACATTTTTTTATACACATGACATTTCTGATAAACTTTTTGTACAGTATAAGTCTTTTAAACACAACTTTTGATTGTAGAGAAAAAATATAATATAGTTGCAATGTTTTGACTGACAAAGTGTTTTATCCAGTTGAACGATTTTGATCAATTTTGCAGTGATGACAAAATGCTTGTGCGATAAGATAGTATAATAAATAAACTACATACTATATGTACATTTACTTCTTCGTAGTAGATTGGTTATTAACTAATGTATTATTTATTTACATTTCCTCGTGTATAAATAAGATCATTTAGTTTTGCTTCCTCCCAGAGGAAGCTTAGTGATTGTAATAAAAAAAAGTTTCTCAACAAGCGTTGCGTCATAATACACGCGGAGAAAAATTTGGTTTAAAAAATTATCGTTAATGTTATCAAAACGAAGTTATACTCGACACTTTTTAAAATCTTGTGAATTTTATCTATTTTATCTAATTTTATATTTGAATATGTAAAGTATTTTTAGAATCATCAACATGTATTCAAATACGTTTCGATCAACTAACATTTATCGAATAAAACATTATAGTAGTGTGCGTGAAACGATAACAGGCGAAACCACGGTTAATGAAAATAAATAGCGAGAGGTAAAAGAGGGAATTCTGAGCCAAACACGGGGTATAAATACGGTCGCACAATGCCAGACACTGTCAGTACAGCATTAGCTTTCAAGTCAGCAGCTTTCATAAAATAGAACAAAGATGAAATCTTTATATTGTCTTCTGCTTATTGCGGCTATCATGTTCGTTCAAGGTATGTTAGAATGAGATATTTGATATTATCTGTTTGAAACTGTCATAAATACAATCGTTAAAGAATATTAAAGCAATATTAAAAATAAATGCGATATTTATTTTACTGATATATAGATATTTTATTTATTGATATTACTGCAAATTTTAATGTATTAAATGAGTTTCTTTATTGATTTTAAATTAGTTTATTTTTTAAGTTCAACTTATTTGTATTACTCTGTTAAAAAATTCTATCAAAACTAAATACTTCGACGATGAGTTTACTATAAAATAACATTAAACGTATTTCAAATTGTTATAATAATTTTCATTCTCTATGCTTATAAATATGATCTAATTTTGCATAAAGCATTACAGTAGTGACTAGGAGAGGGTCAGGGGTCCGGATCTCGGATTCGACTGAAACTGTGAGATAGGTTTTTGGATATAGAAATATGAAGAAAGCTGCAATATTAAACCCTCATTTGCTTTTTTAAGAATTAAAAAATGTCGATTCCTTCTAAAGTTATAAACGTTTGAAATTGAGCATCAAAAGTGCACCAAAATTCGCAGACAGTCGAAGAGTCTATTTTGGTGATTAAACAACGTATCTTCGAATCGACATTTTTTAATCCGTAAAAAAGCAAATGAAAGCTCATATTCTCTAGTTTTATTGTCTCTGTCTGAAATGATATTTTAAACTTTCCAAAGTTAAACAGTTGCCGTTTTAAGAAGAGGTTTTTTTAAGACTTTCTTCAAAATAAAGCTTAAAGTGGTGAGAACTTTGGTTTTTTTGAGCGTTAGGGTCTAATATTGCAGCTTGCTTCATATTTCTATATCCAAAAACATATCCCACAGTTTCAGCCGAATCCGAGATCCGGAACCCTAACCTTCTGGTAGTGAGAAAATTCAATTTTATTTTGATCTTTTTATTACCAGTTATTTATTAAAAAATAAAATTTATAGCACTGTGTGACCTAAATCCGCACCCAAGTCACGGTTAGCTGTGACTTAAGTAGCCCATTATTACACTGTGAAATAATGAATTTACTTAAGTCACAGGCACGTAATTAATGCCAGTTATCTACAAAAACTATTCAAAAATACGATTTTATATCGACGCCTGGGTGGAAGAACGGGCTATCTCGCAAGCCGTTTCGATAAGGGGCTAACTCGGAAGCCGCTTGAAGAACGGGCTATCTCGCAATCCG
>JAPYZP010001402.1:0-32028 GCA_030522985.1 Torymus sinensis | reverse complement strand
TCACACACACACACGCACACGCACACACACACACACACACACACACCCATCACACACACACACGCACACATACCCATCACACACACGCACACACACACGCACACACGCACACACACACACCCATCACACACACACGCACACACACACATATCTATACACGAAAATTTTCTAAAAATAGTGCATTTCGATTCCAAATGTGCTAAACAACATTTCTAACACATTTTCTCCAAGAATTTTCTTTTACTATCCTCTAGGAGGAAACAAAAAATTAAAATCTTTACGCACTGATGTAGATCATTCAGTTTTTACATCGCTCGCAATATATATGAATACGTCATTTGTAAATAGAAAATATATAGGCTAACAAAAGGATCGCTACTATCTCGCGAGTTATTTTGCTGGTTAGTCATTAGGGTGCTCCTTTGGGGGTTTCACTCAACAATGTTGACTGCAATTAAAAAACCGGGATTTTCAATCAATTGATGTCCTCGCTTAGTGAGCTTTCTTTAATTGTATAGATTCCTTCTCCCTGTACCTTTCGAGTCCGTAAATAATTTTATCGAAGCGGGGCTGAACCTCGTAACAACGAGGTTCCAAAATGATCGTATTGAGAAATATTTAAGGCATTATACGCATCTCTGTACTATAAACCATCGCTACAATTTTTTACAAAATTCTTCAATGCTTACAAAATAGATTTGAAAATTTTCATGTACTACTGTGTTTCAACAAAAAATCACTTCGCGAATTTTCGCTAAGAGTATCAAACGTTTTCTTATACACAAACTCGTAATCATAAAAAAAAAATAAATTTGAAAAATAGTATTATTTTTCTTTAATTAAAAAAAATAGAAACTTATAGTATACTGTTCCCCGAGATTCGTCAAGATTAAATTTTCATATTTCAAAACTGCACGTAAAGTTAAAAAGCTATAATGTATCTAAACAAACATATCTAATTATTCTTATACTTTTTCCTTCGATTTCTTTACTACATCTCAATTCCACAACACGCTCACACGTGTCTGTACTACAACTCCCCAAACTCATTCCTCACCCACATCAGCAACCCCGCGAAGTGTTCGACTAATTAACCTCGCGGCAGTCTCACTCTCCAGGTTTGAGCTATCGAGTACGGGATCATTTAATTATGAGAACCAGCGCGTCGTTTTTGCGTGCAAGAGCTTTTCAGTCGATAAAACGTATACACGCGTGCAAGCCCGAGTACAACACGTCGTTTCGACGCAAGCTTTAATAGCCCACCCAGACGATCATCTTGCGCATGAGAGAAATTGCCTGTTTTCACGGCGGTTTGTAATGACCTAAAGGTTTTGCGAGGGTGGTATGTTCTTTTATGCTTTCATGTAAGTTTTTTTGGTAGGACGGAGGAGCAAAGTGACTGGGTTGGCGGTTTTATCATGGGGTGGTAAGGGAAATGGTGAGTTGGATCATAGAACAGCAGTTTTTAGCGATACAATTTTTAGAAGAATTAAGTTATGATTATTTTGTTAGAGAGAGTATGAAATGTCTCCTTTATTTTGAGAACTGGATGTTATATAATATTAAACTGATTTTCGACATGATTTTAGACAAAGGTTTGCCCACGACGGATGCCAGAATTATAATAAATTTATAATCCTTTTTGTATCTTATTTCTCATATCGAATTTCGTTACCTTGGTTAAAGTCGTGCTTATTTTAGTCTGAGATAATGTAGAATCACAATTAGTCGAAATTAGTACCAAAACTGATGAACCTATGTCCAACTTTAGAAAACGCAGATAAATTATTCCCATGAATTTTACAATCGAATTTATCTTCAGAAATTATACTTATACCTAATTCAGTTCTAAATCAATATTTTGTCTTTTTGTTATGTACATTTATATTATTTATATTGTTATATTATTATATTTATATTATTTACATTATGTATATTTATATCATCTGAGTCTATAATTTGGTACAAGTGCATTTCGGCCAAAAATTCTGTAGAATTGCACATAAATGTACACCAGCTTTATACAAAACCTTCCTGTTAATTTCGAACAATAAAACAAAAAAATGCCATAATGTTGAAAAGCTGAAACGTGACGTAAAAACACACGGCAAAAACAGAAAAAGGCTTTCGCAGATTTTTCGTTTTATCGCTGTCGAGGATCACTGGCAATTTTTCAAGCGCGCGCATATATTACTCGCGCGAAAAATAAAATTTACACGTTTACAACTATCTGTAGCGCGAGTTATTTACACTGCAGCAATACGTCTTTCCAGTGTATTTTTATATCTTTTTTCGCCCCCTCGCGCGCTCCCATATCCGCGCATGTGTTTGCCGCCGCGTATTTTGTTATACACGCGGCGCGGAAAGTTATGTTCGCTCACATCTGCGCAAACTCGTTGACGCCCCTGCGATGTATTTATTCAAAGCAAATAGTAATTTCCGCAATGGATCCGGCATTTTAAATTATATTGTAATTTTGAGTTTATGCTTGATTACAAATGTATATTCTCACTCTCTCGTTCTCTTTCTCTCTCTCTCTCGCTCTCTTCGTATAAAGTTGGGCGCTTTGGCATGGCTCGCATTTCACTCAAATGAACTCTCGATAAAATCAGGTCAGTATATTGCGGATATTTTCCTGGCCTGACAAACTCATATTCGGAACTTTCTACATTTTCTTAAAAGTAAAGTAGATAAAGGAGGAAAGTATAAATCGTATTGGTCTTTCCAAATAAATGGATAATGTTGAATTTCTTATGTTTCGCACAATTTAGCGCGTGTTTTATAATTTCATTTTATAATACACGATCATGTATATCACTTGTTTGTTGATGATACTCGTATATGCATATAACCATCATCATGAAAATTATGTATATCTTTTAATAGAAGCTCGTTACAAGCAAATGTTTAATAAATTCCAACTGATTATCAATAATATTTCTATACGAGTATAACCAAGCACTCGTATTTATAGCGTCATCGCGTGGATTACAATTTATGTATTTCCATGCTCCTCGCGCGACTCTCCACAGCGAGTTTTCGGGGTAAGTATTAGTGTAACATTTAAATACAGAATCTAAATGGAACCTCTGTATCCCCAAAGTCCAGAGCAAATTTGTTTACATTAACGAAGTGGTCTAACGGTATTCCTGATTTAATTTCCTCTATTACTAACTTTGCTGCATTGATTTCCATTGTATATTTTATACCCGACAGGATGTAAATTTAAGCTGGAGTCAATGCAATTAAATTTCAAGGATCTCACAGAACAATCGGGCATTACAATGTATCTAATTGCTTTTCTATAAAAAGTTTTTCTTTTAGATTTTACAACTTTACTATGTAAATTATACAAGTATATAAAACCACGAAATTATATCATACCAAAAATTGATAAAGTTTTCCAATATAGGAAATGCATAAAGTCACCTAGTTTCTTAAGATTCAGCAAACTCTCAAGTTTCAAGGTTATATAATCCACAAAAGTTCTCGTCCTTGCGAAAATTTTTCTTCAAAATAACAAACAAACAAATTTAATACTAAATAAAATCGACAACTCCCTTCTTTGTAAAAAGAAAAAACTGTCTTATTAGATTCGCATCACCTCTTGCAACCCCATCCGCAACCTCTAATCATTTCCCTCCACACCGGCCAGGATCAACAGTTCAACACAACCTCAATCATCGTTACGCAGGATAACCTCGACTCGGCGCCAAACGCATCCGCATCCTCTCTTCGTTTTTTTTCACCCCGACTCACAGCGACTAACCCTTATGCGCGTAAAGTAGGCGCGCGCATCGGATGGTCTGGGGCATTTACCGCGCGCTAGTCGCATACCTACTCCCGAAGAGACGTATTCCCCGCCGCATCCGTCGTATTCCCGGTCTCTCTTACTCTCGCTCTCTCTCTCTCTCACACGCGTACAAACAGACACATGCACACAGACACACCATGTCGAAGCTCTCGCGGAAGGATCGCGAATGGCAAAATTTACGACGTCATCCGTCACGAGCAGGCTGCACCGCGCTGCCGAAGGTAATTTCGAATTTGATTTGCACGGATTAGGGAAGCGGTGTGAGCTCAGCGCACCTTCGACTGCTACCCTCACACGTGTGTGTGTGTGTGTGTGTGTGTGTTTGCGTGCGTGTGCGGCAGTAGCAGTAGCAGCAGATGTTACGATCCCGATGAAATGGCTCGCGACTGCGTACCAGCGTCGATTAAGGCCCCCCTATCGGCTCGTTTCGCCGTGTCGCACGATGGACGATATAGCCCGAGCGATAGTGTGCGCCGCGGACAGAGTGAGAGCGAGCGAGAGAGAGAGAGAGAGAGAGAGAGCGAGAGAGAGCCTAATCAAATTGTCCGAGTTTTCGCATGGCTTGTTTCTCGTACACGGGAGTGTCCGCGTGGGATTTCTTTTCGCGTTAACGGTTAATTGTTTGCTGATACGAGGGTGGGGGGAGAGAGGGAGAGTGAGTGAGAGGCAGGTATATTGGCGATTGAATGGCACAGGAGATTTACGAGAATTTGGATGGCTGTCCTGCGCGCACGTGTGTGTGTGCGTGTACATATGCGCGTGCGACGATTGCCAGTTGCGTTTTCGAGCGGGGATTTTGTTTCTTTTTTAATTAAGAGTGGGCTTCCGCGTTATTTTTCGCAGGTGTGTGATAAATATCGAATGACTGTTATCATTTGAAAATGTAGAATGGAAATTATTTTGATGGGGCGCAAAATTTCAGAAATTGGACGAGCGGAATTACGAAGATAATATAGAATATAAAACGTATCAAAAATTTAATTGATCAGCGAAGTTTATCCATACTTCATTCCCGATTGTTGAAGTATAACTTTCTACATTGGGAATGCTCAAAGTGCTATTTTGAAGTTACAGAGTTTTAGAATTATGGAATATCTGAAGTTATAAAATTTTCAGAGTGTTATTGATGAGTTATTGACGTCATCACGTGAAATTATTCTTGTTTACTTGTTTATTTTATGACTCTAAAGCTATACATGGCCTTCGGTCTTCGTGACATCGCATATAGAAATTTTAAAACCTGCAAATAAAATGAAAGGTTTTATTATATACATATAGAGATAAAATCGTTGCACGCAAATTTGTATTCAAAGTTTTTGTAGGATTTTTATGGATAACGCAGTCTAGATCGTTACAACGAAATACATTCCTACATGTGTTATACGTACTGATCGATATCTGATATGTTAGTAGAGCTTACAGTGGAAAGCTCGACGAAGATCAAATTTTCGATGCCCAGCATGTGTATATAACGCGTCAACGTAATACTACGTGCTCGACTTTTTTTTTTTATTTCGAATGAATCATGTGCTTTTACAGGTTTTACGAATAAAGATCAGATAGTGTCGGACATAAAGATATCGAATATTATAAAGTATTATAAATGCATAATACTTGTTTAAATCGAGTTATTATAGTACGATTGTGAAATGTATAGAAATAAACTAATTATACTTATTTCAGAATTCCGTCAATTTCATTACATCTTTTAAGGATATTACGTCAGTTAAGAGATATCTATTTTAGAAGACTTTTGAAAAAGAATGCAAAAAGAGATATTACAAGTTTTAGAATCATATCAAAAACGTGCCGCCTTTTCCGAACTTTTTGGTCGATATGAACTTTGGACTTTTGAAAATTACAGACTGCAGGGCAGAATTCGTATGAAGGAGAGCTATATACGCTCTTGAGCCGAAGTACATGTTACATCATTTTACCGCATCAATTCATCACCGAGACCTGGCAATCATAAAAGTGCAGTCGGCAAAAAATAAAATAAACGGGAGCAAATATCTCATCGGCAAACAAGGTCGTTTAGAAAAATTCGTCAAATATTCAGTAGAGGAAATATTCAAAAATTTTGAAACCGGTTGATTGCACGTTTTATCGAACGATGGTATACGACGTATGAAGGATTTTTTGCCCAATTTGCAAATAGAATTAGAATTCAATGAAATGTTTCACTCGGCCCACATAACAGTTAAAATTAGACGATCATTAATTTTATTTGAGTCTGTCTAAAAAAAAAAGCTCACAATAACATTATTAATTTACATTTTCATTCGCTATATATTTCAACGTAAAATCATTATTTCTATGTAATTTGTCAGGCTTGTCAATATACACAGAGGAAAAAATCCATATTTGAATATCCTATAGCACATTATACTTAAATTCCATTTTTTTTGTCACGCTTAAATCTTAATTACATTTTTCGCTCCATCGAATTTGAAACAGCCGGCCCCACTGTAACGAACTCCCGAGTTCCACGCACATCCACTCTGGCATTAACATCGTAACCCGCGGCCCTTCTAACTCAATTCCATCGATCCCGACATCCAAAATCGACTTCCTCGCCTTCCATATTTCCACTCCACTATCCACTCGCTTCCCCCCACCTTTTCCGCATCCAATCCGCGCTTAAGACGGCATTGACCCATAATCGTGCGGGGAAGCAGGTCACCCAGCACCCTACACACACACCCACACCCGCGCTCTCGATCGCGTCATTTTTCGGCAATCAAACGCCACTTGTGGCTCTCTATATACGCCTCAACTTCTCCTATCTCCCTCTCTCTCTCACGACCGCACAGTGTGTGTATGTATATACCACGGTGGCAAACAAGCATCGCGCGCGCGAGAGTCGAAGTTCCGCCGAGAGGCAGGGAGATGGCACGTTAGGATAAAAGCAGCAGAGTCTAGTCTCTCTCTCTCTCTCTCTCTCTACCTCTACGCGCACCGTTACGGAGGTAAATCCAGTTTAGCGTATAGCTGCTGCTGCTGCTGCGGTGGCGCTGTGCGCTGCAAGTTCGACGATAACCGGGCGCATGGAAACAGCCCCGCGTACAATGGCTTGGCCTCGCGCAATGGAGGGAATTCGCGCAGCGTCGAGCAACTAGTCTCTCTCTCTTTCTCTTTCGTGGGCGGAGGCGGACGGGCGGGGGGGGGGAGGGGTAGGTCGTTCATTTTACATTGTTGGCGCCGGCCGACTTTGTGCGCGCGCTCGCGCGGCCACAAAAGGCCCCTTTGTACGTTACACGAGCGGCAATAATGTCATTATCCTCTAAGCCCCCCGTGCGCGCTCTGGCTGGGGAGAAGGGAAAAGGGCGCGTGCGCACCCGCGAGGTAAGAAACGTTAGTATATACGGAGAAGGTGAATCGGTTGATTAATCGCGGATTTGTACCGTTAGGGTGTGCGCGACTTTTTTTTGGAGGGGGAGAGAATATCTCGTGTACCCCCCGGGAAGGGGATGGCTCTATTTAGGCGAGATGATGCAGTGTCATTGTAGTTACTCTGTGCAAGTGGTGGATCTTTTTGCTTTTTTTGAGGATGGATGCTGCGTGTTGACTGAATGCGACCAGCGCTCTTTGTTGGAACGTGAGTGAGCGAAAGTGTCACGTGTTATGAGATTTGCAGTCGCTTGTAAAATTGATGTTGGGATTTTATGTTGTCGCCTGAAGTTTGTGTGTCATTTCTTTTTTTCTAGATGAAGGGTCAGTTTGGCCTTTTTTTATAAAATTACTTCCGATTTGAAGATATAACGAATACTTGGTATTATTTCGATATTCTACTGGTGAAAGGACGTAGCGTAATTCCATTATTATATATCAATTACATCGATTTCTAGAAATGAGCGGGAAAATGGCGTTCGCGAGACTTATAATTATATTCATATAGCCTTCTTACATATAATATAGTTTTATACATCTATAGGAACATTACATTGGCGAAGTGGTTATGCTCAAATTGGTGAAAAATAAGCAGAAAACTCATGAATCCTCTCAAGTGGAAATTTATTCCGTAACTAGCTGGGAACTTAATGATCTGAGAACTTTCCAGCCAATTACCCGTAGATAGGAAGATAAATTTTTATGATAACTTATAGTGATTTGCGATGCACAATTGTTTTTCATAAAATTCATAGAATATATGTAGGTATGAAGAATTCAGTTTCTAATACTTTCTAAACTTTCCAACTAAATTTATATCCATCACATCCGCGAAGGAATAGGAAACTGATATATACCTTTCTAAATTCAGGTATCACGATTCATTGAAGCATTTATTTCTATGACTTCCGGGTTCAATCAAATTCGTTGCATTGGATATTCTATTATTGAAAGCAATTGATACCAGAACAATAATAGATTAATACCAAGGCTTTTAAACATCTAATTGATATCTGATATTAAATTTGAATCGTCATTGATGTGGAAGCTTTTATAACATGAAAATTCAAACGATTTTAGCGATAACAACAGAAACGTTTAATTAAAATGTTTATAACATCTAATTTCACCGAATTCATCAGTTCATTGATCAAACGATGCAACTCAAAACCATTGAACTATTTGAAAATTGATTTTGCTTGACATGTTATGGGCTTGCGCAGATACTTTTATCATTGTAAACGGTGTAACATTACAATTATCAACATCACTAGAAGCCTGTCAAATGTTTTCGATCAAAGTTATTCCACCGGACTATCTAAAATCACCCAACACTTTTAACCACGAATCTCACAATCGCATAACTCGTCCACCCATCAACGCGGAAGAAAACCAAAAGCTCTCCACTCCGTATCGTCTTCGTACGACAGTTGGCGGCGACTCTCTCTCTCTCTCTCTTTCTCTCTCTCTCTCTCTCTCTCTCTCCCTCTCCCTCTCCCTCTCTTTCTCGCTATCCCTTTCCGTCTCTCCCTCCCCCCCTCTCTCTCTCTCGGTACAACTGGAATTAATGCAAATCCCGGGATCCTATACACATCCTCCAACCTCGTGGGCCGCGATATCTCGTAACTCCTTTCCTCCCTTCCTCTCTAGAAACTAGTCCCGTTACTTATACCTCTCTCTCCCTCTCTCCTTTCGACTCTATACACGTATCCTCATCCACTCCGTAGAGAGAAGGTGAGAGGGAGAGAGGAGAGAGAGAGAGAGAGAAGGGGGATCGCTTAGCGGCAAATCTGCCGGGCGCACTGCGCTCACGTACAACACCGCCGGGGAAATTCTGATTGTGCCGCAATTAAATGAAGCGGATCGTTAACTCTCGCGCGCTCGCGCGAGCTCGACGAATTGTTTTAACTCGCGCGCGGAGTGGCTTCCAGCGCTGCAGTGGCTCCGCTGCGCTGCGGTACGGTGCTCCATGGTGTCTTGCTTTAAGATGCGCGGTGTAAGGAAGGGACGGGATGGGAGAGAACCTCTCTCTCTCGCCCTCTCTCTCTGCTGCGGGCAAAGTCGTATAGCTTGCCGGAGGTGAAAATTGATTCTACCGAGGTGACGTGTCAGTTGGGCGGTTATATTATGTATATTATATATATGTGGATGCGTTAAATGGGATTGGAATTAAGTGGATTATGAGGAAGTGGGATTGAATTGCAATTTGCTGCTGTGTATAGCTATGGGAAATTAAATTTCTTAAGTAGCTCTCTTGATCTCGCAGATTTTTCAATCTTTCTGGCCTTCTTAACGTCATAATCGAACCAACGTATGAATCATCAAAGGAGTACTATACACGTATTTCACCGATTTTGGGTGTCCAAGAATGTCAGGTAGTCGATGTATATAGAATGTCTACTGTGTTAAATTTGAGATTGTTTCTATATAATTCACGTTGATATAATACTCACTGAAACTCACGATTAGATATTGATTAAGTATATGCGCTAAATTAATAAACACCAAAGACGCTTGTTTATCGAGACGCATTTAAGAGTATTTCACGTGTGGAGGATATAGATACCGCACGGGCACGGATCTCAACATGCACCCGTTGAGGGAAAGACAGCAAACGCTTTCCGTCCTCAAACTATGTCATTATTGCGTGTATTATCCCTTTATTTCCGTTGTCTGTTTAGCCAGTTTACACGTAAGATATTGACCATTGCATTACAGTGATGTGCATATTGCATTATTGATAAATATTTGCTGACTAGAGTAATGTGTACTTAACATATGCTCGATAAAGAGCTTCATTGCCGTTAAAAGTTTGTCCCCACGGTACGTAAAGATGGACTAAGCAATAAACATATTCTGGTTGGTCAGATAGTTTCAGCTCCTGAATCACAGCATCGGTCAATGATTTAGAGGAATATCGTATAGCTTTTAGCTATTGACCTAGATTCATGCTAACATCGGTATCCCGGTAGGAGAGCACCTTGGATATACAGGGTCAGTTAGTTTAGCTAATATTTGACCGAGCGAAAATGAACGTTTTTTTCTCATACATTTTAGTTATAGATATAATATAGCTTTATTTAAGATAGTATACGGCGCATCACAATTCTTAATCGATTTCACTCCTTTAGAAAATAGTCTTGCTTCATTATTTCCTATACTTTGTACTTGTGTTCTTATAGTAGTCAAACAAGTTATATTTCTTGTTCTCAAAATTTAGAATTTTCACGAATATACTGATAAAAAACTGATACACTAGCATCAGCCGTAAAATTAAAGAAAAAAAAGGCTGTACAGCCCGACAACACCCGCAACACTTGAAACATCGAAAAACACGTGTACCCTGACATCTTTATACCTCCAGTACACCACCTCCTAAATCGCTACCAGCGCTGCTCTCTCTCTCTCCCTTGCCTGCACCCCTTCGATCACTGCTCTCTCCCCATCGCTAATAACGACATGTAGCCTGCAGTGTTCGACCTCGCTCTCTCTCTCTCTCCCCACGGCATCTTATACGAGCATAAAATTTGGCTAAAGGCAGCAGCAGCAGCCTCTCTCTCTCCTCTTACCACCCCACGTTGTTACACACAGACAACCCCTTCGAGCATACGAGCGTGCATTCCAGGGGAAGGGGGGGGGGAAGGTCGCCTAATATATCCATCCACGTGTCCCCGGAGCAATGGCGTAGCCGTAATGTTGACACGCGAGCTCGTCGGGTAATGGATGCGCTTCGGGAGCAAGAGCGAGAGCGAGCGAGAGAGAGCGGGTTGGCTCTGTGTGCGCAGCGCAGAGCGTCGGTGTATGCGGAGGCATGCGCGCCGGTATCTCTCTCGCTCCCTCTCTCTGGGAACGCTTAGCTCTCGTCCTCTCTCTCTCTCTCTCTCTCGGTTCGCTTTAGGACATCGCCCGGGCGCGCAAACCTTGTGCGCTGCTGCAGCGCCAGATACAGCCCATATTGGGCCGTCTATCCCTCTGCTATGCGCGCGCGTACAGAAACGGAGTATATGTATATGTACGTAGGGGTGTGCGTGTGTGCATATATGTGTGTGTTTGCCGGGGCATATGGGATTGAGATGGAAAGATGCGCCGGGAAGATAAGGAAGCGCGAAGGTGTCGGAAGAGAGGAAGCGTATAGTCGTACGCGAAGGGAGTAAAAAGATGGGGTTGGATG
This sequence comes from Torymus sinensis, assembly GCA_030522985.1. Classification (NCBI taxonomy): domain Eukaryota; kingdom Metazoa; phylum Arthropoda; class Insecta; order Hymenoptera; family Torymidae; genus Torymus; species Torymus sinensis. The sequence continues at coordinate 20,653 of JAPYZP010001402.1, read as the reverse complement.
GACACCGAAGGGGTTGTAAATTCGTGCGCGTGTCCGTGTGGAGAATCGACGGCTATATTGCGGCGCGCGTGAGGGATGATGTTTGAATGCTCGCAAGAGATTGCTGTGCCGTATTGTTCGGTTGGGTTTTATTTGATCGGTTGCCCATTGGAATATGATTTTATGGTTTCGTATTAACCGTATTGGGTTGTAGATATTAATCACGATTGTATAGTAGGACGGAAAAGGAAAGGTAGCGGTGACTTTTGTTGTTATATCGTTGTACTCGGTATTGCAATGAGGAGTAACAACCCGTCGGTAAATTAATGACACTCAATCAATCAATGAATGACCAAAACGATCCGACATAACTATGAAAAATGCAACGGCGGGCATCCGAAATAGATTGAAAATTAATTAGCGCTGATAACGCTCAGACCGAAATGTAATATGTATAGGTCGTTAATTAGCTCCGCGCTACGTGACTACATTGCGATCAGAAGTATTGATTACCGGGGAAAATTTTATTTTTAACGTCTGTAAAATATATCCCACCCGATCCAAAGCCAATTTCTTCCTCCTGTAACTAATTCTCGATCAATAATTACACCAACCGCATTATTTTCAAAACTCTAAAAATTACATTCATCGGCGTAAAAAAGCTCACAAGCCCCAATATAAACGTATAGTTATATACATTTCGCATATAAATACAAACGCACCATAACGCTATATAAGGTCTCGTTCAACCGCGCGCGTGCGCATTCGGCCAGAAAGTTTCCGGCAACAGTTACACGTCGTATTTGGAAACATCAGAACGGCCCTCGTTCTACAGGGGGGAGGAGGGGCAAGATAGACGATAGGGTTTACGACGACGCTCTCGCGCCACACCGTATGAAAATGAAAACTTAAGCAAGATCTCACATCTTGATTTTCCCGGGCATTTTCCGCGTCTACGTTTACGGGGCAACTTTGTTGCTCTCGCTCGCTACGCCTTGATGCTCCGTATACGGGATAAAATAGCAGGAGGCGTTTTCTCAAGTTTGTTCTAAATTCACCCCCGTCTTGTTCATCATAAACGTTAACGTTAACGCTCGAGCATGATAATATATACAAAATTCAGCGTAAATTCCGCTAGGAAAAAAGGCACCATTAGACACTCGAACAAGTTGCGTCGGTGTTGTCGCCCGCCGGATCAATCGGGCGGATCCTCTATACACACACACACACACACACGTAGAGCGCTCTAGCTATCCTAAAGCTCGGGGAGCGAGCAAAGAGACGACGATGTAGCCGATCACCCGGCTGCGGCGCAAGTCGAGCGACAAAACGCACTCTCCCGGGGACATCGGCGCGGCGTTGTCGAGGCGCTTAGGCGCCTATATCACATCTGTAGCTGCGGGACCTTGAGTCAAAGACTAGATACGGCGGTGCTGCTGGTTACACTGTTGGCGAGATTGCAACTCACGAGTGCTTGAAATATATATATATAAGTATAGGGGGAAGCAGTGAGGAACAATGGATCGTTACAGGTGTACACGTGACGTTCATTTTTCATGGGGTATCGCATAGACGCGCTTGTATGTAAGAGAGTGCGAGGAGACGTGTGCAGTTTTCTTTTTCGCTCCGTCTGCAGGGGTGAGAGAGAACGCGCGGCGGGCGCTCTTTCGAAATTAATTGCATCTCGAGATTATTAATCGAGCTGTTATTTTCCCTTCGCTTCGCCGTTAAGTGCCGGGATTTATCGTTTTTCCGACAGGAGCGCCCGCGCGCTCTCGTATATAATATTCATTATAGAGGGTCAGCTGTACGGTCGAAAGTCAATTAGTTGTGAAATTATTAATTGATCAGGGAGTGCGAAGGTTGACCGAGTTGCGATGGATTTTGGCGTATGGAAATTATTTTTTTTCATGATGGGAGGTGGAAGGGTCTGTGAAATATGTTTTTTGATTAATTAGAAAAATTCTGTTTGTTTTTTTCTTGAATAAACATTTGGTTGTAAGATATATTATTGGGTTCTATTATTAATCTTTGTAACAATGCATTATAAATAAGTTACTTGTTGTATTTTAGTAGAAGGTTAAAGTTTTAACGTTTAATGATCGTCATGATTAATTACATCCCTCGGGCATAATTACACAACCGACAGAACGAGACGCGGACGTAAACACTTACGTCGCAGGAAGATGAAAACGTATAACAAATGACGGGTCTTTATCGACGCGATTCACCCAGCCCGAAAACTAAGGCAACAGTTTAATATCATTTTGAATGTTTACCCGCCGCTCTTATCTCCACTTCCACGTGTCCCGCGCTCTCTCGGCTTTCATACAGCCGCGCGGCCGCAAACGAAAAAGGAGAGTGCGCGCGGCGTATAGGAGAGGATCCAGGTCAATCTTGTCTGTTGACATAAATAAAACTATGCATCAAACTTACTTCGTTGGCCCACTTCGAGATAGCCCCGCACGCGTGGCGTCCATCCTGCGCACGAAAAACTTTCGCGCGCGTTATCGTTGGCCGCTCTCTTTCTCTGTGTGTCTGACCTTGTGACTGAGGGCAGCCATATTTTACGTATTTGGGTGAGTAAAGTGCGCCAACACGTCAAGCGAAGATTATAGCCAGTGTTGGCGCGCATATGTGGTCTAGATGGGACTAATTAAACTCCGTAGTCTTATGCGGTATCGAGCAGGTATAAGACGCCGGATTAGTGTATTCTATTTCATTGAGCGGGGAGTAAGAGCGTTATTGAGTGGGTGCAGCGTGTGTGGAGGAATTTAATGCGAATGGCTTTAGAAAGCTACGAACAATTTGATCCTTTATATTTATTTTGATTAAGAATTCTTTACAAAATTAAAATATTATTATGATATGAAAAAGTTTCATAATAAGTATATACTCACTAACGTTTAATTAGTAAAAGAACCACTGTATATTGGTTAAAATTGCTCTACCGTAGAATTAGTGGATATTCACTATTTAAAATAGTAAAATTTCGCTATTTGAAATAGTGAAATTTTACCAATTAAAATAGTAAAATTTTACTATTTCAAATAGTGAATATCCACTAATTCTACGGTGAAGCAATTTCAACTAATATATAGTGGTTCTTTTTTTACTAATTCAACTTTAGAGAGTAGATTGTCATGGTTTACAACTTCTGAGAAGTGTATAACAGTAGAAAAAGACGAAACCTAAAATTTTAGATAATTTTGTGGCAATCTCTTTTTTTAAGTATTTTGTGCAGAAACTTTTAATTTTCATCATTTTTATTTACATTCTGCCTTCTTATTTCACCATAATTAACAGAAAAATTCTCGTCACACAAAAGTGCCAAAGGGCAGTAACCATATATTTTTCTTTATCACCATATCCAAAAATCCCAAAAATACCGCGAACCCCAACCATTTCGTAAAACCCTCGACTGCCGCAGTACTTTCCGCGACAAAAAAAAAACGGGAGAGAGCACCGCCAAACCCAATCGTCGTAAACGTTCGCGCGCTTTATCTCAAAACACACGCGAGCCCCGGCTAAGCCGAGCGAACTTGCGCAGCTGTCGCGCCTCGCGCGCCGTTTAAGCGACGCACGCGCGCACGTAAATACGCGCTTCCTGCGTACTCACACACCACTGCGCGTATACGTATATACCTTCTATCTATCGAAGCGAAATGGCAAAGTGCCCCGAGAGAGAAAGAGAGAGGGAGAGAGCACACACAGCGCACCGAAACGTCAGCGTTCACGAAGTTCCAATCCCGGGATCCCGGATTATCTCCGCGACTCTCTCTGTCTCCGTTTTCTCGCTGAAGCATTGTTTTCCCGAGCGCCGGAGAGAGCGGGAGGGAGGGTATAGAGAGAAAGAGAGAAAAAGGAACGAATCGTCATCCCTGTCGATATACGATAAATCTTCTATAGGTCCCGCGGAATCGATGCAGCTATCGTTTCCTCCTCCTCCTACTACGTATATATACACGCCGCGCGCGCGCGCGTGTGTATTTCTTTTTGCGCCGTGGAGAGACAAGCCCGTAATTGAAACACTTCTTTTCAGAGCGCATCCGCTACCAATGTATGCTCTCGTAGCAGCGGCGGACACGACAATGAGCGAGAAGCTCGGAGTAGGAGGAGGAGCTTTTTCCCCACGTTCCTTTATAATCCGCTTTGTGAAACGCGCAAGTGAAATAAGCGAGAGTCTCGTTACAGGCTATACGAGCGAGCTCGCAGGAGAAAGCGAGAGACAGAGAGAGAGAGCTATTGTAACTCTTCCCCGCGGGCGCTTTTATTCGCGTAATTATTATTACACGTGACCTGGATTAAGTTCGGCTTTAATCGAGTCGAATTTCGAGGTTTTGTTGTGCGCGAGGAGTGTGGAATATCGACGCAAATGAAGATAATGCAATGCTGATGCCGTCGAGCGGTGAAATAATGATGAAATGACGGATTGATGTGAGCGCGTACGTGTGTGAAGGATGATTGTTTTTTTTGGTAGCGGGGCTGGGAGTAGTGGTTTGGGGAATTAAAGGGGCCATTATTTAGAGAATTCTAACGCTCTTCACTTACTGTTAAGTACGTTACGATTCCTGTACAATTTTAAATCATGCCATTGGTTTATTCCTACCAGGGAAAGTCCAAATTGTAAAAACAATAATTAAGTTACAAATTTAATTGCCGGTACGATGTATGCACTAGTTATCCGATTATTTGCTTTTACCGTCTATTATTCTTACCACTAACTTTACTCCGCAATCAATCAGCTATTACCCTTTGAGAGTCCCAGTTTCTTTAAATAACTAATAATAAATGACATTATAGAGTTACATCAGGTGAACGCTATTGCTGTCACCATATGTACACATATATGTATAAATGCTCTTTACTATAATACGTGCTAACGTCGCAACCCTTGTGATGATTAAAATGTATTCTTTCTCCGGTGTGTAAAGAAAAAATGGCTATTGCGAGTCTTTACAGCAATACAATATACCTCCACGGTGGCGCTTCCACGAAACTCGCTGTCTCATTAATAAATCGAGCCAAGCAGATGTCGTACTATTAGAGGCGCCGCTCGCCAATTATTTAGCGAGTCGTGAAAAATTCACTTATACCTTCGATTGCCGTCCGCTCAACTTGCTCCATATTTGCTTATTCCCGTTTTACATGAAATTTCGAAAATTATGTGAGAGATTGTTGGTGTCTCGATGAAAATTTTCCGGTGAAAATTGCAAAATATATGTAGTACATTGTAAAAACCAATTACGTGACACACACACCGCAATGTTTGGATAAAACGGCCCTTTAAAAGTGGCCAAATTACTGTCTTGTATCACGTATCAACTATATACAAAGTTCATGTCAGAGGTCGAGCCTATATATAGGCTTTCCGGTAGTCTAAAGGTTAATAAAAATTTATAATTATTCATGGCAGCGCATTTTGTACATCAATTTTAACGTAAATATAAATCATATTGTACAATGAATGAGCAATTCAAATTTTTATTAATTACTCAACAAAAGCGTCAATTTCTTCACTATAATATCATCACACAAACCTTATAGTTAATAAAAAAAGCCCACTGTCAATCCCCCTACAAGCGATTACCACCCACTAGCCCATTGATCTACGGCAACAACATCCCTTAATAGCCCGTCAAATACGGGGTCTACGCTATCCAAAGATATCCGGCCTAATTATCTAGATAATTCGCGTCTCGCGATACAGCCACGCGCGCATCGCACACGTGCCAAGACGCTGATCGCGAGTGTACCTATATATAGCGCTAACGAGCAGCGGTTTTACGATCGCTGGACCCTCCTACCTTTTCACATTTACGTGTATGTGTGTGTGCGTGTGTGTGAATGTATCTGGGAGATGTTGGAGGGAAATTCCTTTGATGCGCGCCGCGGGGTTATTAAGATACGCGCGGCCGCTGCATTAATATATACCGGGAGCCCGAAGTTTCAATCAACGCGAGAAGAGCTTAGGTCCCAGAGGCTTCGCGCGCTGCGGAGTTCGCCGTCTGGTAGCGATGTACCGGTTTCGTAGGTTCGAATGTTTATTAATTTGGGATGAGATATATATTGCCGTTTGAATAGGATGGAAAGTATCGGAGATGACGACGTGCAGGATTACGGGACCGAAAGGTCGGCTACATTTTGGCGAGTATTTTGAAATATTTATATGAATATAATGTCAGAAATTTATATTTTCATTTTTATAGTTCAAACAACTACTGACTGCGCTTTATTATTTCTATGTTTTATAGCTATGTGTTTTCTACTGTAAAATATATAATTTTGCGAGTTGTCACATAAGTAATAGACATTACAATCATTGCATACCAAGGTCCTTCAATACCCGTTGCATGTATAGGTTTAATTTCAAACAAAGTTCTTCCATTTTACAAATTAACTCCAAAAATAACTTACTGCATTACTTATAATACTTACAGCATAGCTTGACCGATAACCTCGCATCCAACTCTCACTTGGCCCCACTCTCTTTCTCTCAACCGTCTCCACAACACCTATTATATAGTTTAAAACGTCCTCTCCCCAACCCTTACAACCCTCCCCCCACCACCTCTCAGCATTACTTCACCTCGCTTAAATATACCACACGACGCCACTCAGAACTAGCTCTCTGTCTCCCGTCATAAGCTTCCGTATAGGGGAAGGTATAGCTGTACGGTAGCGCGCAGGCTAACCGGCCCTCCCCACCTCTCAAACTCCTGTTACTGGTAACTAGTAATTAAGCGAGGCGCTGTAGTGTAAAACGGTCCTTCTCGAGCGCGCGCGCGTCTCCATACCTTCCGCGCCGTTCATATCCCTATCTCGCTTGCCTTCCGACGACGCTGCTACTGTAGCGGCTCCTTCCCGTTGTGCAACTGCCAGCCAGCCAGCGCTAATAATTAATTTTTCTTTCCAACTGCATGCGCAGTGGCGCGGTTAGTTACCGCTTTGCCGTTACATTGTTGTTCTGGAGAGGAAGGAAGAAGAGAGGGTGGGCGGGGGTGTACGGAGATATCGGCGCGGCGGGTAATCGGATTGCTGTAACTTGCGGTAATCGAATGGGATGGGATGCCGGTGATTAGCGGGCGAGAGCGAGAGCGAGAGGTGTCAGATTATCGTTAAGTTTGGATTCGCGGTAAGTAATCGATAGTATTTCAGTTTGGCTTCCCAAGGCTTTTGGATGATTGGATTTTGAGAATGGGGATTTGTGGTGTATATATATGTAGGTGTATGATTTTAATAGATCGTATTATTCAAGTGGTATGACGTGCAAGGGAATTTTCTTTTTTTTTAGGATTGTTGCCGCGGTGCGACTATGTACTCATAAGGGAATTTCTGTATACAATATTTCTAAGGAAGCTTAGTAAGATATGCTCTCTCTCTCTCTCTCTCTCTCTCTCTCTCTCTCTCTCTTTCTCTCTCCCTCTCTCTCTCTCTTGTTCTTTTTTTCTCTCATTTTTTCATTTTTCAATCATCTTATATAGGACTTTAACGGTAAATATAAATAATATTTTTCACCATACCCTGGCCGACAGTGCCACTTTCGCTCCCGGCTCAGAAACGCGAATGTGGTATTTTCGGGCCGGGTATGGTAAAAAATCCTATACGCAACATGGGGATAAAGAGGGACACCCCAGAGCACATGTTTGCCACATGCTCTGGACTGGCCAACTTTTTAGCTTCCTTGTTGTGTAATATACTATTACACACCGGGGAGGGAAGAATTGGCCATACTTTTTCCTGTATTACGCCCATATCTGTCCCATACTCAAGAAAACAATATCTATGGATCAGATAAGGGGTGGAAAAAAGTATGGCTGAATTTCGTTCCGGCGCCGTGGCGATATATGAGCCACATATTGGTCATATATGTTGACCATGGCCCATATATTGCCAATACTTCTCCCATACTATGAGCAAGATATTAGCTACAAAGTCTTTTTTTACGCGGGTATTTTTTTAATATAATAAAATTCGATTTGTGACTTGTTAATCCGTCGTTGATTGCAGAAGAATTCTTGTTAACCAACTTTCTACGATGTTCCAAAGCAGAGGTTTACGTAAAACATTCATAAATACGTAAAAGCTGACGGTTTTCCAGAAGATTTCACTTATATAATGTACGAATATAGAGTGCGACATTGCAGCGAAGGTCGCGCTCTACTCACGCGCCAATAGCGTGAAAACAGTACACAAAGCGCCGCTCGGGCTGATCGGGGATTCTCGGAAAGTGGAGTCTTACAGCTTTTCTCGGAAGCCTATTCACAAAGGGCAGCTATATTCACGCAGATATACAAAAAAGCAAAGACTAATTAACCTTCAGAGGACCGACATTTGGGTTACGAGATCGTTCGAAGAAAATGCATAACAATAAGGTATCTTATACACTGAGAAAAGTAATTCTTTGTGCCAAATGACATTCATTAACCGTTAAGAAATATATATTTGGAATATGTCGAAATGAATATTCATTAACAGTTAAGAAATGGTTATTTGGAGTCCACATACTAACGCTGCGCTGATGTAGTAATCTGCATTATTTCTAAGCAATGTTATTCGGCATGTCATGTGAACGCAAAATAAAACTGTATCATAGAATATATTTCAGTTCAAATACATTATAAAAAAATAAGGTACGATGATTTCAATACTTATCGTAATTGCAACGTGCCTAACCTAACTGTGCAGGTTGCCAGATTTATATCTCGGAAAGTCGTATTTCTTAACTATTAATGAATGGGGAGTTTGTACCAAACATATAAGATTTTTGCGGCATAAATGAATCATTTCTTTGTATCAAGTAATGACTTTTCTCAGTCATATCATGGATTATAGTATAGCCATGTGTGAAGTATCGATCATGACTTGAGCCACTATAGCGGCTTTCAGACCCTCTAAAGGTTAATTAATAAACGAATTGCACTATTTTCGTAAATACGCGGAAATCCCCATACAGACGAATACGCAACTGCGGCTCCTCTTTCCTCAGATTAATGAAATGAAATGACCAGCACATAACCTAAACGTAATAAGTAAACGTCCGTAAAACCGCTTAACAAAGCAATCACCGGCCACGTCTCTCCCCCTCCCCATTTCCCAAAACACACCCCAGACGCTTAACCACCCAACCTCCGCCCATATCGAATCAGTCACGCTCGCACACCTCTCCGAAAACCCTTCGAATATTTATCAAAGCCCTCGCGCGCGCGCGTGCGCGCACCTAAAGCCATTAAAGAAAGAACTGTAGCAACGTCATTTTTCGAGTCGACCCATCGGTCACTCGCTCGCTCGTGTTATATACGTATATACGCTGGCACTCCCAAGGGGGAGCCGGAGGAGAGAGGGCAGCGACACGGTAAATATTGAAAATTCATGCGCGCGCGCGCGTGCTTTTTCGGCTTATCGCGTCGGAGGCCGCGCTGGACGAAAAATTCAAACGGCCGATCATTTACATGCAAACGGTGCACTTGACATGCGAGCCAATTGATTTTTTTTGTTCCACGTCCAGCGCCCTACCGTGTGTGTATGTGTACGTTCATCGTAGTGGACGGTGCTGTTGTTTTTGGTGTTGATGTTGCTGGGTTTTTTTTTCGGCTCAATTAACACACGGAAGCGTTCGCAACTGCTGGACTATCGGGGGTGGCTATACCGTTGAAGGGTCTGTGGGAGAGAGAGGAGGGGGATAGGGTGATAACGATGTCGCGACGGGTGCTCGTGTTACGTATAAGGGTTAATGCGGTTTCGTCTTTCTTCTCGTACATTTTAAGGGGAGCCGGTGACTTGGAGTTTTTCAAGGGATGTAAGAGGGTAAGGTGGAGAAGGAGGGGAAGAGGGGTTGTGAGGGATATATTACATTCCCAAGTGATTTTGGTAATGATGGGGTTATTAATGAGGTATTGTAATTTTGCGTCAGATATAGTTGGTGTCCGTGCGTATTGTTAACATCACGCACATTGATTTCTATTTCCATCATATGCTTAAGAATCTAACGAATAGAGTATTGATGTGAAAATTATTGATAGAGTTTAGTTTAATTTTTATAAGTTATTATTTATCATTTATATAACATTTATTTCATAGATTAAATACAATTAATTATTTAATCATTTTATATTTATAAAATAACTGACTATCGCACGATTATAATTTTGCGTCCTACTTATTTTTATTGTAAATGGTCCCACATAACAATGAAATAAATAAATAATTATTTATTTTCTAAATGTAAAGAGGTCATACAGTTTTTGTGGAACATCAATTATTTTTAGCTCAAATTTAACAGGTTCCCAATTATTTGCACTAGTTATTAGAGCTTTAATTAACGTCACTTTTATCACGTTCTACTTGTTTACGCAGCAAAGTAATCGATTTGATGGGTCAATTAAATGTTTATTCTGCGCTCTTTAACGATTATTTTGTCGTGTACCTCGGGTTCTACATATTGTGTGACATTACTCTTCAATTTTTACAGCTGAATAAAAGTGCAATTGAAGTCAGTCAATCGGTTAAAAAGTAAGGTTGATCAATTGCTGCTAGATTTTCTGCAAATGATATTAATCCGAATGAAATGGCCAACATTTTTTTTCTTGAAAAATAATATAAAAACTTGCACCACGCCTAAAAATATAGGTATCTAGACCAGAAAACAATGTTTGTCACGGTAAAAGCTAAATGAGCATGGAAAATTGCAGGTAAATTACGAATTCCTCTTCAAGATAAATTATTATATACGCAGTATTAAACGAGAGATTCGTTCATCCCTAAAACCATATGTACACACCCATAGAACTACACACGCGCGTCAGCGCAAACATGCCTATTTTTGGAGGTGTAAGATTAAGCAAACTATCCCTTTCTCTTTCCCTCTTTCTCCCTCTCACTTGCCCGCCACTACCACCACACCGTCACCAGCAACAATTCCGAGCCCCTCTCGCATTTATCGAGTTACCGCTCGCGCACTCGCACCCCACGCATACATATAGTCTTCCATCCGCCACGCGCATATACATACACCCATACATAGCGGTCGACAATAGCGCGGCAACGGCGTACGTATACGCCGTTCACTTGCGTGTCGTCGGGCTGTTTACGTGCATGCAGTGTGCGCCGCGTCGCGCGCACCCTGTAAATGAATTATCGCGCGTGCACGCGCGTGCCGAAAGCGATTTTCTTCTCTTCCCCGGCCGCACACGTGCGTGCGTGCGGTCTGTATATGTATATGGTATATATAGGATAGCGCGGACCATTTTATCGGGGCGGCTTTAATTGCGACGCGCTCGCGAGGGATTAAGTGGCCCGATAGTTGGTGGCGACGAGGAGTTGAAGGGCCTCTTTCTTTTTTTTTTCGGGAAGTGAGGAGGGGTGGTGGGTAGTGAGCGTGGGGGTTAATAAGTCAGGAGAAGGTCGCTTCGATTGTTCGCGGGGTTTGTTTGTGGATGACTGGTGGAATTGCTGAGGGAGTCAATAGGATAATGACGTTAATTCGTGTTATAGTTGGTAGGCTTTTTGGGGCGTCGCATATAGTTCAAGTGAACATATATATATATGGGGGTTAATGAAAAAGTTGTTTCGTAGAGATTTCTGTGCAAAATAGTAGCGTTAATTTATGGATGATGCGTATATTTTGACGATTTTCTTTGGCGAAAAAAAAGTTAAGACAATTGTATAAAACTGGAGAAAACAGATCATTGCAGGTAACGGCAGAAAAATGTCGTAATTGAGACAAAGACAACAGTTATCTACAGTTTTATTCAGTCATTTTCAGTTATTATCACCAGTTATTATCAACAGTTTCAAACAGTCTTAATTTCTGTTTTCTTCCATTTCTTCGGTTTTCTTCTGCGCTAGCTGCAGATATCAAGTGTTATCAGCATTAATTTTTTTTTTCACTAGGGTTTAAAGTAATGAATATCGAAAAATACCAACGAATCGCCACGTGGATGGTATATATTATCTGACAAATTGAAGTTATTTTGACAGCTCTGGCAATGACTGGGAGTTTCAATATACCCTGACCGAAAAAATTAATTGTATTCTGTTTGATCTATTTTGGGCATCGGATGTCTTAATCGGATCTACTATCCTTTCAACATCGGTCACATCGGGATCATATACAGAATTTCATAAATTTTGTCGGTTAGGGTAAGATCCATTTTTTTCTAAACGTACTTTTTGTAATTAATGACAACAAAGTAATTTATTTTGTAAAAGCGTCCGACTACGCAGCTCTAAAAAAAGCATTGTAAGAGATCCTATCTGAAACATTTCATGGTTACGAAAAAGCTTTCTTATGTCTCGGCCACTATATTCGTATTATGCGATCGAGTTGTCCGATTAATAAGATTAATTTGAGTCGAAATCGACACTATCAATGTACTTTATACTCAGGGTGGAGAGTACATTATCATACGAAACTACTGAAAGTAGTATGCTATATATTGACCATAAGATAATGTTTTTCATTCAACGTCATTTTATTTACAAATTTGACGTCATACATATCCACACCGCCTAGGCACTATATTTGGGGAGGGGAGGGTGATTTGCGCATGATATTCGCTGTATGCGCGTAACATATATACACATCATATAAACTGCGAGCTACAATTATCTTTGATTGCCTGTAAACTTAAAGCAAACAGCAAATACATATTAATTTTGAAAATCATATTCCAAATTATTGCGTATTTCACAAAATATCCCGCACGATTATTTACCAAAATGACATATCTTAAATTTATACACATTTCGATGTCGCGCCCATCCGTATAACCATTAAAAACCTCTTCCCTAAACTGACATCTCGCCTCTATCACCCCAATCTCCCTTGACTCTGCTTATACCATATGCCAACCTTATGTACCATCCTCCGCATTCGAAACCTCACCTGCACTACTCCACCCCACTTTCTTTCTCTCTCTCTCTCTCTCCGCGCGCGCGAGATAACAAGTCGTACAAAAAAGACGCGCACACGCAGCTACACAGAGAGAGAGAGAAAGAGAGAGAGAGAGAGAGAGCCATCTCCACCTCCACCCCAAGTGAGAGCCAGCCGCTAGCGGAGCCACCCCTCGTGCGCTCCATATATCCCGAGCGTGCGCGCTGCCTCCCTCCTCTCTCGCTCGCTCGCTGGTTCCCCGGCCGTCCGTCCTCGGCACCGGCAGCGCTGCGGCCGGCTCTCGGGTCGTCAGTCCGCCAGTGCACCGCGGCCCGCTCGGTTCGTCGTCGTCCCCCGTGTTATCACTCGCTCCGCGCGCCCGCGAGTTACCCCTGCGTGTCACATATATATATATATATATACATACACCTGTATATCTCTCTAGAGCGGCCCACGTTTCGCCCGCGTGCAGTGTAATACGGGCGCAAGGGGATGGTTATACTTATACGATATATCTATAAGTAGTGGCGGACGATGACACGGTGACACGTCGTCTCGCGTGAGAGAGAGAGAGAGTGAGAGAAGGAAGTCGAAGGAAGTCCAGGGGGGGAGTGAAAACGAGCGCGAGAGAGATGTGAGAGGCGAGGGTGGCAACGAGTTCTGTTGAGCGCTCGCGAGGAGCTGCTGGTTGTAGTGTGCCGCAGAGGAGGTGGAGGTGTGCTGGTGCTGGACCCATGTGCGCAGGGCTGCTCTCGTGGGAGCTGCTGCCCGAGGATGATGAAGGTACTGCGCGGTTGTGATTTTTAGCCGCGACACGCAGTGTCTCTCCGTGTGTGTGGGTGTGACAGTGACAGAGGTGTTTTCAACATAGAGGAGATTATTGTGCTGTGATATTGTTCCTCTTCTTGTTGCTGTTGTTATTTGTCATCGTGCGATGCTCGGACCAGTGCTCCCAACCCTTCGCCCCTGATAATCGAGGATTTGACAACCGACGATCGGTCAGGATCCGCGGACAAGATGTCGCGTAGACGCAGATAAGAGAGTACTTGTAACACACATTGTTAACGTGCGCGCTGTCGACTATTATGAGCGCGCTTAGCCGCCCTCGTGTTGTTGTCGCGGTAGCCACGAGCTCGCAGCAGCGGCCGCCCAATCCCATGGCGATGCGGCGATGCGGCCCTGCCGGGCCCTGAGGACCTAGCCAACTACGACGTTGAGGTGTGCTGCTGCTCTCTCTCTCGAGTGTGTCTATCTCTCTTTCTGTCGAGTGTGAGAGGAAGAGGGAGAGAGATAAAAATATAGTGAGAGTTCAAAGTGGTGATATTATACACGAGGAAGAAGAGAGGAGAGAGAAGAGTAAAAGAGTGTGCGTGTGACCCCGATGTGCGCGGCGGACAGCGGAGCAGCAGCCTGCAGTGCAGCGCGCGGAGAGTAGCCGACGGACAGAGCGCGCGCGCAACCACGAGGTGAGAGAGATATTATAATAGCGCCGCGCTGATTTTTTCGCGAGAGAGAGCTTTTCTTTTGCGCAAGCTCAATTTTTATGTATATATAAGGGAGGGAACGATGCTTTGAGCATGACAGCGCGGGAAATGAGAGAGAGTGGGAGGAAAGCGAAATCGCTGAGACGTGATTTTTCAAAGTTTATCTTGCCAGCGACGATTTTCGAAAGCGTGTTTTTTTGTTCTCTTGTTCGTTAGCGAGCTGGAGTTGGCGCGAGTTTGGGAAATATATAGCGCAGGAATTTTTTGACGTTTTTCTTTTTTTTTGAGAGAAAATTTTTGTCTGCGTTTTTTTTTTGTTGGCTCGTTGTAAGTTTGAACGTTGGAGAGGCGTCGCGTTCGGGTGGAAGCTCATAAGATTGGCTGGGATCCGGTTATTTTTTCGATACTCTCTGAATTTTGACGCGCGAACGCGTCATCCGCGCTTAGGAAGTCGAGCAATCAACGTCAAAGTGTAGTTGAAAATTCCGTTATAACGGCACCGGGGGTGTGGAATTGATTTTTCTTTTTCAATTTCAATTTCAATTTCGGAAAAATTTTCCCACTTGTTTCTTTGAGTATCGCGAATAAAATTTGAAGCGCGCGTATATAGCGTAGTTTTAATTGCAAAGGTTACACGTGAGTGCGTTTCGTTGTATAAGTGGAAATTGATGTTCTAAAAAATATAGGTTCCACGTGTATAGCTTACTCGTTTTATATAAAAATGCGTATAAATGTGAAAAAGACGCTTATAAGGAAGTATCCAAAAAAAAAATCATTTTTATAATTAGTTAAAACGTAATGGTGGTCTTATCAGTCAAAATGAAAAGAATGCTTTGAAGATAAAGTGAAACATATTTTTTTTTATACGCGCTTTCTCTTTAATGACCACTTCAAGGGTCGCGAGGGCTGGGTGAATAACTTATTGAAATGGAGCCAAAGGTAATCGGGCCAGCGAACCAATGGATAATTGCGGGTTTAATCTTCGTAATCGATCAATTTCGCGCAGCAAGCCTTCTCTCTCTCACTCCGAAAGAATATGAATAATTAAGAGATGATCTCCGCGCCTCGGCTGAAAACCGATATTTTTCCAGATAAGAGCTGGATACAAAAAGGCACATATAATGCTCTATATAGATATAGATATACATCTGCCTTGTATTTATAACTGCAATATATCGTAAAGCGAAAGGATGTTTGGACTACTTTTCATTTTCATTTTCTCGGGTGTAACCGCGCGGTAAATATATACTCGCTTTTATTTACACACTCGCAGGCAGAGTGACGCACCCGCGATACGGAACGAAAACGCAGGTCTCGAGCGCTCTTCCTTCACATTATAGACTGCGGATTAAACCAACCCAATTGACCTACATCGATATTAAGATTATCGAGTCGTGTGCGTTTATGGAGATCCTGTATAAATCGACTGTTTGAAAATCGAATTTCGAAACTTTCTAGTCAGATAACGATGCGCGTAATTCGTGCAAAAAGTCTATTCGGACAGGTTTCGTTCTGATGCTCGTTTGATCACACGATTATCCGTTGTTTCATAACAATGTAAAAGATTATCATGTGATAAATCGATATATTATTATATTCTCTTAATTTGCGTAGTTGACGTTTATCAAATTTTGTCCTCAACAAAGGCGAATAATATTGTAAATTAATGCCTCTGATCGATGTGAATAATCAATTAAATTAATTTAACAATGCGCAAATAATACAAATTTACATGTATTACAAAACGAATCGCGATCTTAATTATAACAAATTCCATTATAGATGGCGAACATTTCATATACAATCGGAAAATTCATCATTCGGACAATAAATCTTTGAGGAACGCTTATTTCCACTTTGATATTATTCGGTGAAAAGTCTCTCGCGTAAAAAACTGCAGCACGGCAACAACCGCGCCTCCGCGCGAGTGTCCCTTCCACTTGTTGTCGCTTTTGTTCCGCCAGGGTGGCCTCTTTCTCCTCTCGCTCTTTTTCACGTTGACATAACAAAGTCACTATTCAGTCAAAATTTGTCTAGGGGGGACACGGTTATTTGAATTCGCACAGAGGCGCCCGGTTTACAAACGTAATTGCGTAAGAGTAGCCTATGTATAGCCCAGGGTGCTGACCTTTTTTTTGTTTCCCCGTGTTCAACCGTTTTGCGCTATACTATACCAGGCTAATGCGATTTGCTGCCTATATATAAAGGCAGCGAGATCGTCTTTTTGTTGTTGTTAAGTGAGCTGCAGTTTGTCGGTCCTTAAATATTCATAGAAGAATAATTTTGAAATGGGAAATTTTAGTGGTACCACGTTGCCGAGTATCTATGTCATATTTGTGACGCATGTTCGTAAATAGTGCTACGAACGGTAACAGAGTTAAAATGATCCCCCATTGAACGAAAAAATCCGTGTCAACCGTACCGATTTGTTCCGAATTATGCAGCCGCTAATAAACTAATAAAGCTAATCTCATTACTCCAATCATCCGATTGGCATCGACAAAAAAAATAAAAGAAAGAATCTCTACGATTTCTCTCGCGTTAGCGCTTCATTAACCGACGAACGTTTTTTTTTATCCTACGACCTCCCAGCCGCAATCAACCGGTCGCACATTTTTTTCTCTCTCTTCGCCAGCTCGCCGTCGTCCCTGTTTTTGACATTACGATAATGGCCGTTAGACCGCAGCCACAGCCGTTCGAAAGTCGATCCACCAATTACCACGTCCGAACTTTTGCGCCGGCGCGCAACGGAATCTCCATAAATTGATCTAACGAGGCGGCGCTCGTCGTTAATATCCCGGCTTTTCTGTCTACTATGTCTGGCTGGCTGAATCTTGCTCACGTGCCCGCGAGTAGTCTTTTTTTTTGTTTTTTACCGCGGGTCGCTTAATTAAGCGCTGATGCGCGCTGCGCGCACAATTGACATGCCGATGCGATGCGAGTTATACGAAAATCAAAAGGGAGCACCGAAAAAAGTATACGCGACGCGGCTAATGAGCTTTTTAATGGCGGTGCTGCGACGGTTTTAGTCTGGGCGTTGAAGCGAGAGGAGGCGAGGCTCTTCTTGAGTGGCTCGGTGTTTCCAGCTAGGCGATCAAATTAGCGTCAATTTTGCATAAAAGCTCAGCTTCCTTTACAAGGTTTATTATTTTGTTTGTAAAACCAGAATCTGGCTCAAGTGGTATAGGTATATGGATTTAGTGAGAAATATTTCAGTTAATTTTATCTATAATTATAAAATGACGATCAAGTATTTGAGTAATATAAAACGATCGTATCGGCCAATCACTGGATTATCGAATAAAAAGTGTAATATACGGGGTGTAATTGAATAAAATCCAATTAAACTCTGGAGAGTTCATGTAATAATGTAACGCAAAATGTCCTTGGCTGAGGTATATATAGAAATATTTTAAATAATCCACGAATTCAATAAAGAGAGTCATTATTAGTTCACACGAATATATATCGATATCACTCCACGTAATTAATGCAAAAGAAATTAATAATTAAATTTTCTCTCATTTCCTGTAACATTCAAAACACACATGATTTATCCGTTCAGTATCGGTAAAAATTGCTTTCGCTGAAAAATCTCACCAAACAGACAACATCCCATTAAAATTCCCCATAACAAATGGGCACAAAGCCATACACAGCGCGCGCGATATCCTGACAGCAGCGTAAACGTATTTCCAAAATATTCATGCGCCTACAAATGAGCGTAAAGATTTAGGCAAATTGTTTGCCATAAATTTTCGGAGCCGCTCTCTCGCTCATCTTACATTGTAAACGTGGAAATTCGTTTTCCCGCCCAGCTCTCACCTATATATATATATGTGTGTGTGTGTGTGTGTGTGTATACGCGAGGGTGAAAGCAAGAAAGGGTCGTCCTCGTGTTGGAAAACCAAAGACCATTGGGAATACTCGATAGGCCTGCAGGGAACCATAACGCTCTCCTTCCCCCACGCCCCTCTCTCTCACTCTCTTTTCCTCCTGTACGTCTCTATATACTTTCAGATTAGACGAGCTTGATTAAGTCCCGGAATTTTGTTTTTCCGACTTTTCCGTCCTCGACTCGCGAGATTTAATGGCGGGCAAGCGAGTGTATCGCAGTGTGTATAGGCCTGCAGGGGGTTGCCGCGGAAAGTTTTCTTCTGTAAGATTAGATCGTCGCTGTTACATAGGTATATATATATGTGGCACTTTTCGATTTTGATAAGGATTATTATTAATGCGAGCGAAGAGCAGCTTTTTTCTGGCGAGATGGGTAGATTAAGGTTTTTGCAACGTCTATATGCGCAGTTCGGAGGCGGAAACGAGAGATGAGTTTCGGGGTGGCTTTTTTTTTTTACTTTCTTGTTTTTTAACGGGAACGCGAGTGTGCCGCGGGTTTTTCGGAATGTCATTTTTTTAAATTGTATTTGCATGCATACGAGATTCGCTTCTGCGGGGTAAAAATTTTATTTTTTTTCATTCTCTCCCCGGGGAATGCATTTCACGGTGTGACGGCGTTTTTAAAAGTATAAAGTAGAGAGAAGCTTTATTCAATATATTAGCGCATCCCCGAATGAGCAATAATACTTTACAGATTTGCGACGAGAAAATTTATATTTCAAAGTCTGGGCCGCCAATAATATTAGCGCGGAAAATTTTCGCGGCTTGCGCGTTTAATATTTCAGCGGTTCATATCGATAATCATTAGAGAGTATCGATAATTCAGTATAGATTCCTATTGATACAATAAATTTAAGCATTTAATAATCAATGAAATCGCGTCAAAAGGATATACCTCAGGATGATTCGATTTACTTCCAATCGTCTCCGCAACTTATTAACCGTATACATTAATCTCGAATGATTCTACCTCGACAAATCTATCTATATATAGCCCCGTCCGACGATTTTACGTATATATATATTTTAAACTCTTGCACTCGACTCTCAAACGCCGCCAATAAAGATATGAGTGGTATATATACGCAACAATCGATGCTCTGCGCACCGCCCCATCACGACGTCGCACGCGCAAACCGTTTTATTGCTCCTCGAACCGCGCCGCAACCTGCGCGTATATAAGTATACGCTTCCGCCTCCTTAAAAGCTTACACTTTAGCGGCACGCGATTGTCAATCATCGCAATAAAAGCCCGAAGAAACGTCCGCGTATAATGACCAGCCTTGCGTATGTACATATACCTATATTTAGTATAAACCCACCGGTCGGCTAGCTCGTATAACAAAAAAAAATAGAGGACGAGACAATCGCGCGTGCGGGCCGAGAGACTTTGTTTAAAAACGCTGGCTCAGGAAAACGCCGTCGAGCGAGCGCGAGCTATCCGGGCTATTGTGTTCGATTGTCATCGCGTGTCGCGCGCTCGCCCCGGCGTGACGATGTAAACGTCGATTCGTCCTCTATATATCCCTATCTCTTTTTCTCTCTCTCTCCCACTCTCTGTCCCTTGTTTTCGGGGGAAAAAACGGGAAAAGAGAGGGATAGACAAAGGTACACGAGCACTGGAAATGATGTATAACGGTGCGCGGGATATTCTTTGGAATTTGCGCGCGCGCAAAACGGGCTCGCTGCCAAAGAACCCGAGAGCGCACATAGAGAAAGAGAGAGAGAGAGAGAGAGAGAGAGAGAGAGAGAGAGAGCCTATGGGGCTTTTCTTTTTACCCTCGTCCAACGTACGTGTAACTGGGCGACGAGTATTGAAAAGCTCGGCTCTCTCGCCCGCGCGCGCGATGTCCGCGGATTTGGCCTCTGCGCGGCTGTCGCTTTTTTCGCGCGCGTTCTCTCTCTCTCTCTCTCCGATATTTGCGCGGGCGCGTATATACAGAGATGCTTTAATGAAGCGAGCGCGAATGATCGTGGTGTAGTGTTGTAGACGACACACACAGTGAGGCTGCTGTCGTCTTTTTTACTCCGATGCTGTTTTTTCGGCTTTGTTCGAAGTGGGTCGATTCTTTTTAGCAGAAGAGAGGCGAGATTGGATTGCGCGCGTGCGATTGTGCGCGCTGATAACGGATAATGAAGCGTTATGGAAATGCGCTTTGAGCGTGACGCGGGGGTGGAGAGAAAAGTAGATGACTTTCTCGTTTCTTTTTTTTCGAATACAAAAGCACGCGAGAGGTTTTTTTTTCGTTTTGTCCATTGGAGGTGGAGATGAAAAGGTGATTCGTTAGGTGATTCGATGGGGGAATTATTTTTTTGCGTAGACGTAAAAAAACTTGGGTAAAAAGATCTGTATCGATATTGAATGCGCGGAGGGGCTCTTCGAGCGGAAAATATGATCGGTGGTAGCCGAGGTGACGTT
>JAPYZP010001401.1:0-19993 GCA_030522985.1 Torymus sinensis | reverse complement strand
CGTATTCTACATAAAAATACACATCTTCTCAATTTTTTTCATGATTTTAGAACCTCAGAAATTAACCTAAAATAAATAAAAAAAAAATTAAAATTGCTCTAAAATGAAGCCATAATGCGTTTCAGGCATGACATTTGGTGGAGAGGTGAATATTTGTGCACTTTATGTGCCTGAATTTTTTTAGATTTTTTGGAGTGGTGGGCCATGCCTAAAAATGTAGAAAACTCATTTTTTTACGCTATTTTCAGCTATTTTTGGCCTCTGCCGCCTTACCAAAGGCAGTTACGATAAAACGGATAGTACCATCGCATTCTACGAAAAAAATTGCTGAATAATGTTCACAATACTTGCAATCAATATTTTTAGATGCAAATGTACAAATCAAAGATAAAGAGTAGAATCAAGTAAATCAAAGATCAAAGCTTTCTCATCTGCCTGCAGCAGTCTGGTTTTCCGTTGTTATTTTTCATTGAATAGCCGAAAAATATTGGCAGCAAGGGTTGCACATGTTTTTTACGTATTTTTTCGCGTAGAATGCGATGGTGCTATCTGTTTGATCGTAACTGCCTTTGGTAAGGCGACAGAGGCCAAAAATAGCTGAAAATAGCTTTAAAAAATGAGTTTTCTGCATTTTTAAGCATGGCCCACCACTCCAAAAAATCTGAAAAAATTCAGAAACATAAAGTGCACAGATAACTACCTCTCCACCAAATTTCATGCCTGAAACGCATTATGGATTAATTAAAGAGCAATTTTTATTTTTTTTAAATTCTTTTTAGGTTAGTTTCTGAGGTTCTAAAATCATGAAAAAAATTGAAAAGATGAGTATTTTTATGTAGAATACGCTCGTATTTTTTTTTCAGATTTTTCCAAAGCAATTATTTTGCTGAAAAAAATTATTTATGGAAAAATCAGTTTTTTAGGCGGTGCGGGGAGGGGAGAGGGAGGAGGAAGCTGAAAATACCGCAAGAGGTCATCATTTTGTATGCCGTTATTTCAAAATTTTTTGGAAATCCAGGAAGAGTGTCTTTTTCACTATTATAATGGGGGGTTCTCTTTAGTCGTAAATGAGATGTGAGACGGTCTCAAGTAATCATATCGTACTTTTGACCGTCTTGCATCTCACGACTATGAATTCGGGCTTTAGAAGCCTCTTCTGGAGTATTCTGAAAATCTAAAAATCTAGGTAGATCCCTGATATTTCCCTTGTACATTTATTATTTTAGTAAAGTTTTACTTAATTACATATTAATACTCACCTTTTTTGTATACTACCTTCTTTTTCGTCCCGAAGATCCGGTGAAACAATTTCCGCTAATGCATGAATTTTCTCTGATGACTTTGATAACTATACTTATTGCTTTCTCACGTAGTGAGAAAGCTTTTTTCATAATACTATATAATAGTATTATTTTTTAGTCTGTTGTACAGACTTTTTAAAATGCTGTTCAATAGCATTGTAAAACATGTATTTAATATTGCATACATTTTAAATGTATTTATATAATTTTTTTATTTTATCTCGGAAATGGTGACAATTGCTTTTGTGTAATAATTTTTAAAAAATGTTGTCTCATTTGTCGGGCATTAGTTGAGTACCTTACTTGTGCGGGGTCGCCTCCTGCATTTAAGGTCTCAGCAAATGCAGCCGCATAAACACCACAGCTGTTACAATCAGGTTGTTTAACTAACATGTGCGGAAATACTATATTGTTCTCTGTGACGTTAGGAAATCGTCTACGGATGTACTGTTTTTCAGTTTCATGTAGTTGATAGTTCATTAATGCAGGTAAACTATCATAAATGTAAATGTTCGTCCCATCATAATAAAGACATCTCCAATGCTTGATATATTCACCTCCTATTATTTGAATACTAGGGGAATCAGTAGGTCCATATGTTCTCAGTACAGAGGCGACGTGCAAAACACTGTGTGTAACAAATACCGATTTTGAACTTATCAACAAACGTATAAAAACATCTATCGAATCATCATTTAACCAACTGTGTACAGGCTGTACGTTGTTTATAACTAAATTCATACTTATTTCTCTAGTATTCATGTATTCTATTAATTCGGTAAGTTGTCTTTCAGTGCGAACGTAATTTTTGTTATGCGAAACAAATATCACATCAGTATCAGCTGTTACAGCTATTTCGTTTTGCCTCTTATTTATAATATATTGTTTGGTCTTTATTAAATTTCTTAATTTAGTATGTTGCTTATTTTTCTGATTATGTGCATTACGGATGACTTTTCTTGCTGCAATCATTTTTAGTCTATCGATTGTTTTTCTTTTAATACATGCAATTGTTTTTTCTACATTCCCTTTCGGATTTTCTTTGGCTTTTTCAATACTTTCATCAAATACTGCTTTCTCTATAAATTTTCCCATTTTTTGCTTTTTTTTTTTCTTTTCTGATATTAACTCTATCGTATATTGTGGATTTCTAATAGGCATTTTTCTATTGTGTCGACTGTCTAGCATTTCAGGCAGCATACAGTCCATATAAAAGCGAATTAGTTGTTTTTCCATTTTTTCTTTCCAAAACTTATCATCAACATCTATTTGAAAATATTTCCTACTAAGTAGTGTATGAATAACAAAAAGGCAATGTTTCCTACGGGTTATATGCAACTGACCTTGTATTTGATAATAATATTGATGCCTTTTATTAATCTTTTCAACATTTTTTTTATCGAAAATTCGTCTAATTTCTGGAATATTATAAACAGCTTTTTCAGCTGGCATATTAGCAGCTGTATAAGGACTTTTTATTTCTAAGATCCAATCATCATCGAATATTCCATCTGGAGTCGTTCCCAAACATAAGAGATTTTCGTCGATAAATAGTCCGCATGATTGTATAACAATTTGACGCTCCTTCGCAATTTTTTCCTTAGCTATTTTTTCTTGTTCCAATCCATACATAATAGCTTTATTGTCATCGTTTATCGGTGGGTACAAAATTTTTTTCACTCTTGTTGCACAGTTTGTGGAACGATTCCAAGTACACGCTGTTTCGAAGTCATAGGACGTCAGTAAAGTCTTTCGTAGTGCTATCCAAGTACGATTCATATGTTGGTCCCTTGTTTCTTGTTCTATTTGTATTCTATTATTTTGATTTTGTTTTAACTTTTCCATCCAAGTTTTACGTAACTTTTCTATTTCTTGATTTGATTTATCTGCATCTTGATGGTTAGGCCCATAAAATTTTCCTGCATTTTTATTTGATCTTAAACGTTTTCTGGTTTTGCCTTTTGCTTTCTCTTCCCTTCGTCTTTGTTGAGTTAGTCTCAGTTTTATTTGTCTGCTTTTTTCAACATCTTCTAAAATAGCAGGGACATTTTTATCCATAGTCTTATACAGTTCAGTTAAAGCTTCATTTGTATTATAGTGAAGAGCTTTGGCGGCTACTCTTGTGTCATAAGAACTTTTTTGACTAAAAAAAATTCGTTTGCTACCTAGTGCATGACCTATTAACGAATTAAACGATTCTGCCATATTGTTTGAGACTTTGTGCAAAAGACTTTCACTTTCTCTGCTTAAAAACTCGATCGCATCCATTACTTTTTCATAGAGATTGTGAAAATTTAAAGCTTTAACATTATCAACGTCTCCTTCATTACAAACATCACCACGTTCTTTACATTCTTTATGTTCACCAAAAATATGACTGGGAATATTTAAAATATCTTTTCTTAATTCTTCAATTTTTAATTCCCATGGTCTTGTTTCACTAATTCTGAAATCTATTACTTCTTCTACTCTTTCTCGAATCTTGGTTATATTTTTTTTAATGAGACTTCTTGTTTGTACGAAACCTTTCACTCGGCGATTTCTACCTTGCGTTGTTGCGGCTGCCACTCGTAATTTTTTACACAAATTACGTAATAAGTGCACGCTGCATAATACTCGTTTAACAACAATATTATGCTCTAAATACACATTATTATCGACTAAGCCTTTGTAAAGACTGCTATCGCCATCTGTAATGATAGTTTCATAGATAAGTCCATATGTTTCTACGCTGCATTTAAAACCTTCTAAAATGATATCCGTTTCCATGGCTGTCGAGGGAGCATTACTATCCCAATTTTTAAAGCACTTGTGCTTTTTAGGAGGATTTCCTAGATTCTCTGCCCGAGCACAAATAACACAATATTTATTTCGTACACCAAAGAACAAAACTTTCCCAGTGTACCATCCTATTATGCAAGCTGCTCCGGACAGAGAGTTGTAGTTTGTCCCAAACGATCTTTTACCCCAGGAACCATCTGTCGCCACCTTGGTAAATGGTATCCCAGTGGAGGTTACATCACCTCTTTCGATAGCAAGCCTTTTTTCTTCTTCGGCAGCTTCTTTCATAGATTTATTAGCTGCTGCATTAAATTCTATATGAAGAAGATTTTGATATTTTGTATACGTTCTATCAGATAAGCAATGAACACTAATGCCTGCCAAGATTTCACGCAATTGCGTATGGCCAATACCATTTGCAATCGTAGCTGCAACAGCTGCAGTATTTATATCCATATAGCCGGCATCGTTTGTAGGTTCTGATGTTATATACGTTTCGTACTTGCAGTTATTACATCTAAAGCAAAACCGACTTATCAGTCCAATCTGTACATTCTTATTCTTAACTGATATCCAATCTTCATAAGAGCAGTTTTTATTTTCCACAAGGTGAGCTTTAAAAGTTCTACGAATTTCATCAGAGACGAAATCGAAATCCACGATAACTCTGTTGGATTGTTCGTTACATAACGAGGCGTCATAACCTTGTAGGTCACTTTCGTTACAATCTTCATCATTTATTTTTATTAAATTCATTAAATCTGAATTTGTGCACTTCGTAGAGAAGTTACTTGCTTCTGTCTGGCCAACATTTGGACTAGAAGTTTTATTCTGTAAATTTGGATTGGCGTACTTCGCAGAGAAGTTATTTACTTCTGTGGAGCCAACATTTTGACTAGAAGTTTTATTCTGTAAATTTGGATTGGCGTACTTCGTAGAGAAGTTATTTACTTCGGTGGAGCCAACATTTTGACTAGAAGTTTTATTCTGTAAATTTGGATTGGCGTACTTCGTAGAGAAGTTATTTACTTCTGTGGAGCCAATACTTTGACTAGAAGTTTTATTCTGTAAAGTTGGATCTGAGTACTTCGTAGAGAAGTTATTTACTTCTGTAGAGCCAATACTTTGACTAGAAGTTTTATCCTGTAAAGTTAGTTCTGAGTACTTCGTAGAGAAGTTATTTACTTCTGTGGAGCCAATACTTTGACTAGAAGTTTTATTCCGTAAAGTTGGATCTGAGTACTTCGTAGAGAAGTTATTTACTTCTGTGGAGCCAATACTTTGACTAGAAGTTTTATCCTGTAAAGTTAGTTCTGAGTACTTCGTAGAGAAGTTATTTACTTCTGTAGAGCCAAAATTTTGACTAGAAGTTTTCTTAATATTAACAATTTTCTGAATTGATCGAAGAGTATCTGTGATCTCATAATTGTTACAGTTCTGACGGTTCGAATATTGACTATCAGTATTTTCTTTGTATTCATTACTAACTGGATTTATCGATTCACGAAAGTATTGAGCTACATTTTCAACTTCTTCGCTGTCAATATATTGACTAAAAGTTTTATTTGTACATTCTTCAACTTTTTCTATTGACTGAATAGTACTTGTAGCATTATCGTTATCAGAAATCTTACTGTTAGTATTTTTGTTTGAAATTTTTACTTCGAACTCATCAGTAACTTCCATCAATTCATAAAAATCTATAACTTCTATATTTTCGTTTCTCCCCTCATCTACATTTTTGCTACGACTAATCGTTGAATTCGTATCAACTGTGTTAATTGATTCGACAGAAATCGTAGTAGCCCCATTCTCAATAGCACCTGATTGGTGTTTTACACGCCTATGGAGACAAAAAAAATTAAGAGTTTAGTTACAAAATCAATAAATACTTGATTTTTCAATTTGTAAATGATACAGTCGAGCTTTCTCGAAAAAAATTGTCAATGCCTTTTCTTAATTTAATCAGAAAGCTCGACATAGTAATTTACAATAAGTGTTCCAAGGGCGGGAAGCGGATCTTTTTTTTCCAATGTCGTCTTTGCAATGTGAATCGCAAATTAGTGAGCACAAGCAGGAAACGAACATGCATCACGCGTCAGCAAAAAGTTATTAACTCTACAATAATAGTAGTGAATGATTTATTATGTAAACACCCGAAATAAAAAAGATCCTCTCGCCCGTGGCACACAGGCTAGACGATATATAATTACTTCTATAGCCGCTTTTAAACACTATAAAAGTTAATAAATGAAGAAAGGAACGTATAATAAATTGTTTATGCTGCGTAAGTATTCCTATAAAATGATATAAAACAGCAATGATTGTGTGCTTACGAAGCATAATAATTGTATCATCTACTCTACCTTTTTTTACATATTTTGTTCATATTTATATACTTTTATCTCAATATCCACACCGTAAGTATATCTGCAATACATATATCGCGTCAGTCATGACGAGTGTAAACGGTTTATAGCGGTTTAGAAAGAGGGGGGGGGGGCGAAATAAGCTGAGACTTGTTCCTGTTCGCGTACTCTCTAAATGTAAAGTAGTGAAAAAATCACTATTCTGTAGTGATAAGTAGGTCACTTTGGAAATGGTGAATATGCACTCCGAAATAGTGGGCTTTCATTATTTCAGTAGTGTATATTAATTTTATTAAATAGTGAAATTTTGCTATTTGAAAAAGGTAGTATACACTACTGAAATAGTTAATGTCCACTATTTTCGAGTCCATATTCACTATTTCCGAAGTGACCTACTAATCACTAAAGAATAGTGATTTTTTCACTACTTTACATTTTGAGAGTAGAGAAAAAACCCGAGAATTAGACTGAATTCCCATGCGCTCCGAAAAATTAAACGGAACGCATTTAAACTGGTGAGTGCGAGACAGTGGTTTCTTTCGTGAATGTTTCTCTCGCTGTGACGGGCTTCAATGCGTTGTTTCATTTTTCGGAGCGCATGGGCTCGCACCCTTAGCGACTACGAGAAAACTATAAAGAACCTTGGCGTGCGAGTATTGTGTGTAAAGCTGAATAGCCGTGGGCTGACCCACCTTTAAAGTAACAAATTTTATTACTTTCTATCACAATTGATATGAGTTCTATTAAGGAGGCTCAAGCATTTTTTATTTAAATAATATATGCATCTAATAACTTAAGTACACTGTTCTTTAGTATTTAAATTTCAATCTTGTATAAAAGTTCTAGGTTAAGGATCAAATTTTCGAGAAATTTGAGTTTAAAAAATTTTTAACGCCCAACCTTATGGGAATATACCGTTTATTGCTTAGTAATAATTAAAAAAAATATATTTATTGATATGCAATGCATGAAATGAAGATATTTTTATAGAGAATATGAATACGCCATCAGAATTATAGGTAAACGATAAAACAAAAAAGATATTATCGATAATCGTTATAAATATGCTTCTGCGCATGCGTACTGACAGCGGACAGACGATTTAGCAAAATTTTCACTTAGTTATTTATGAAACCCTTTTTTTCTTAAACATTAAAAGGTTATTAAGAATAAATTAATGTAGAATATATTAACGAAATAGTAAAGAAGCATCCTCCTAGAAACGAATCGGTGAATCATAAAAAATTATTTTCTTCCCGAATTCGGAATAAAAAAACAAATAAAATGAGCCCCACCTGGTTAAAATCGACCGCGTAGATCCAGAGATAAAGCGGTATACGTACACACACACACACACACACACACATACACACACATCCATACAGACATTTCTTAAAATCATGTGATACAAACTTCTAACACTTATATTCATGTTTCTAGAGCGATTTAAAGAAATCGAAAATTTTACTATTACAAAGCTTCCTCTAGGAGGAAGCAAAATATTTTACATAATAAAAATTTATAGTTTTTAATATAAAAGTAAAAAATTTAATATAAAAGTAAAAAAAGTTTTTAATATAAAAATATTTTACATATTAACAATTTATAGTTTTTAATATAAAAGTATTAAAAGAAAAATGATTGTAATGTTTGTGATAATAAAGTGTAAGGTAAAAAATATTAACGTAATTTTTATTTATATTTCCAACATTATCATTTTTTGCTGCCCTTAAGTGGGCCCCATCTCCGTTTTAGTCCCGGGTCCTGTAAATATCTAATCCGCCCATGAACACACGAGGTCAAAAGGCACACTAAGCCCTATAGGTGCACACGAAATTTTTTGTGACTCATGCATTGATTTTCGGGGTTTTTGTGCCTAAAAACCACGGCTAAATTGTTTTTGCTTTATACGACAACGAAATACTTAAAGTAATGGATAATAAAAAAAACTTGTTAAACATAATCGAAAATTCGCCACAAATTTGTACGAATGAGAAGATGTTCACTTTCCAATAAAAATAGTATATTGGATTAATCTCTGAATAAAAAAAGTCATAAAAAATCAGGCATTCACAAATTTATAGTGGATTAAGTTTAATTTTCGCGATTTTGCGGAAGTTTAGAGCAGCGAGCGTGAATGGATTTTTTCATCCGATCGGTAAAAAAAAAGTCACTTAGGATCTCTTTTTAGGTCGGAAAATCGTGCATGTGTTACAAAAAACACATTATCTATCATGTTTTTATAGAAAGTTAAATTTTTACTATAATTACAAAGCTTCCTCTAGAAGATAGCAATTTGAAAATTCGTGACACAACTCTATTCAGTTCGAATATATACAGATAAAATATTTTGTATAATTCGAAATTTTCTTTTGTTACAATCATTAATTTTTTAGTAACACATATAAGACGCATAATACTATAAAGTTGATTGGGTGAACATTTTCCAAAGAAATATTTAATCTGCGAAGTTCTAACAAATTGAAGTGAGATCTATATTATACGCGCGGCATTTGAAGTGAAACCCGCCTAAATCGCTTCAATCGCAGGAATACGTCATGGGTACAGTCAGGGAGGAGCACTGCTCGTAAGGATACCGCACGCCTCTGATGTCTATTGGTCTCCGTATACACTGATTCCTTCGATTGACCTGCTAGCAGCGGTAGGAAGTCCCTATATCGTTATTCCCAATTCCATATGATTCGTAATGAGTGTTTTTTAATAACGGCGAAAGTTATCGCCCGTACACAGACACAGAAACACATCCGCGCACATCCATAAATACATACACACATACGTGTGCGCGCACACAGAAAAAAACGGAACGTTTAAGACAATTTTTTTAATAAAACGATGGTTTTTTGTATCTAAATTGCTAAGGTGGTCTTATATCTAACAATTTTCACAAAATTAAATTTTGTTATAAAATTTTTCAATTATATATATATGTTATTCTGAATCTAAAAATATAGTTTATAAAAATAGGTTCACTATCATTTTTAAAATGAAAAAATTGATTTTCTTTTCTTTTTTTTATAGCAATTCACTATATATGTCTATAACTTGACTGCTAATACCAGTGTGAACATAGTTGCAGAGCTGATAGCTGGTATAAGCAGATAAATAAGTTTTTATTACTATTGGGATTTAAAGTGTCGTGGCCGATGCAAGGCAGTAACCCATCTGAAATCTATGAATGCGAGAAGGATAGACATACTATCATGGACAAAGCAAGGCAATAAATTGCACTTACCCCACTCCTTCGTTTCTCCATAAGAAACAACGGTCCCCACTTTTCCGTCCGCTATGACACTTTAAATCCCAATAGTTCAATAATGCAATTGAGCAGTGACAGTTTAGTTGAAATTTAAAAAGGAAGCTTCATTTCAGTTTATCGGATAACAATAAAAACATCTAAATTATAAGAAAGATCAAAGTAAAAATATTAAGCTTAGTTTACTATGAGATATAATGCAATTTAAAGAAGTTGTGCATTGCAAAACGTGTCAAGATGCTTCTGCACATAAATGCGATAAACCTGCTTAGCACATAGGAAATACATAACAAAGAGTTCAGTTCAGTTCAGTTCATCGGATAAAAATAAAAACATCTAATTTATAAGATGAAAGTAAAAATATTGAACTTACTTATTTCACTTTAAGATATAATGCAATTAAAAAGAGTTGTGCATTGCAATAAGTGTCAAGATGCATCTTTACATAATGCGACAAGCTTGCTTAGCACACAAGAAATGCATATTTTCATTTTTTATATTTTCAATTATAGAAAATATTCAATTAAACAATTTGTGTATGCTAATAACCACAAAAAAACATAACAATTAAAAAAATTCATGATTTGAAATAGCTTTTTCCATAAAGAAATATTAGCTCAAAGAAACTTAATATTTTCAATTCTTCATGCTATTACTGTGTTTATATATAAATTTCAAATAATTTAGGCCCTGTCCCATGAAAATCAATTGATAACTTTATCCAAATAGTTACACCAAAGCTAAAAAATTGAAAATGCTATCTCTTTATTTGAGCCAATTTTGACCTCCAAGGCCACTAAGTGTAAGAACGCCTTAAATAATGCCTATTATATCAATAATACGAAAATATTATATAAATAAAAATGATTGAATGTAAGTAGTTGTCGATTAGTAATCGGAAACAAAGGCAATCGGAATCCAGAGACTTATTCTTTAGTCAATGACGAAAATCTAATTGTACGACACCTCTTCCCATAACCTATACGTATACCTTATACACATACCTTTTGCGCCACGCTCCGCGACGAGATACCCGTCGCGATTGATCTTGCTTGTGCGAATTAACATTGTTTTTTTTAGACTTTGCCATACAATATTTATATTACAATAAAAATATTGTATGCCAAATATTAACGTTCGATTTATACGCCAAATCGTTCGTTGAGTCTCTAAAAAAAAAATCAGGAAATACCTAATGTGCCCGTATCTCGCAGAATTTAAGACAATGAAACAGTTCTGATTGGTTGTTGTTGACTTATATGAATGGTCAATATAGAATAGGCGCCAAAATCTAATTTATTTGAATTTTAGAGATCGAATTCTTAAGTTTGAGTATTAAAAAAGGAGTAATTAAAATAGTATAAGTAAAATTTCATTATTTTATCTATCGAAATTGCGTTGTAATTGTATAATTTAAAATGATTAAAACAAACTTTTAAATAGAAACTATCTTAATCATGTTCACGTCAAGAACACACTGTGTCTACAATCGGATGGAAATTGCTCACGAAATATATGCTTTAGTAATTTCTAGTGAAAATTTTGGAATATCTGGTAATTAAGGCTGAAAATGGTTTTTCAAATAGATTTAGAACCTTAATTTCAGATATCCTTACATTTTGACTAGATATTACTCTGTGTCATTTCATGGTATGGACTATAAGAGTATAGAACGTCGCAAAAAAAATAAAAATATTCGTATCCGGTACGTTGAACATTCGTGTCCTTCATTTTTTTTCGCCTGTAAGCGACAATGTACATAAGTAGGTAAGCGCTGTTGCGACAATGACGACACAACACGATTTGGCGCGGCGCTACACCTCGTAGAGCACACAAAGCTAATTGGTTTATATTCGGTAAAAATGTCTTTTTACTGCGCCGATACCTCTATAAGAAAAAAAAAACAAAAAAAAATTGGTTTATATTTCAATATTAGCCAATCAGCGACGAAGTCTACGAGTAAGACATCGTAGCGCCCGCGTTGCGTCGCGCAGCGCTTAGGGATAATGTACATACATAAATGCGTCAGGCCGCGCCGCCGCAGTGTCGTCCGAGTTGCCTATAGCCGGCCTGACTTCGCCTACCAAATGGACATTATAGTTCCCCGCAGCTTTTAGAGTGGACCCTTAAACAAGTATGCGAGCACTTTTGCGAGAGAAAAAAATCCTACGATAAGAAAAAACATTTTCCCTCAAGTTTTAGTGTCGTAAGGGTAATAGATTTTACAATACGTAGTATAGTAGTAGTAGTATAAAGTAGTCCTTGGTTTTATATATAATCTGTAGTGAAAAATAATGTAATTTTTTGCCTTTCGGCCGCGCGCAATACAACTTTACTCTCATTTGTTCGGCGTTGTTTACTATGACAGTCTTTCAGTCTACTGATCTCTCCGTCTTTCTTTGGCAGTGGCGAAAGAACTAGTTTCACGCCCTTGAAGTATGGGTGGCTCGGTGCTTGTTTTGCGATGATCCTATTACTTGGATCGTATTCAAGTAGTTTCTGAAAGCACAAATATTGTTTGTAACATAACATTGATGACAGCCATAAGCTATTAATTATTAACTTTAAATTTTTGGGAATTAGATAAGGTAATTTACTGTATTTACTGATTTATTTATTTATTTATACTAATACAATTAGATTTTAGCATTTTATATACTACCAAGTTAATTTTGAAGATGGACATAATTAGTGAGAAATATAATTTTAATAAACAAGCTCTCCATAATTTTTTAGACATGATTTTAATATAAGAAGGCAATATCTTACTTCATATACCTTTTAAATTCTGCCTTTAAACCATAAAGCAAATAATACACTTTATATTTAAATTTTAAAAAATTATTGTCTTACAGACCATTTTAAATAAGTATATTTTTTTAATCTTTGTCTTTATCTCTTTTATTTTAAACACTGTTCTCTGATAAAATACCAAACCAAGAAAAACAAAATATTTGGCACAGTTACACTTACCATTACTTTGACCTTGTCATGAAATATTAGTCAACTTTAAGCCTAGTAGCTTCCCATTGTAAAAACATAGATAAAAAGCTGTAAAACACCAGGCCATACACAGTTTCTGGTGTACCCAATGTACCAAATGTTCTAAACAGCTCTCTGGCTATCTATCTATCTCTGTGGCTCCAGGAAATAAAGCTCTTTTAGTTGCCTCAGTAGCTCAGGTTACCCGTCACTGGCTTAACTACAATTAAATGTTATAAGAAGAAAATCGAGATACCCCAAGTACTGGCAAAGCTACAGGTATCTCCCACTAGAAAAAAAGAGAATTTTTTTAATGTTTGACATAGACACTGGTACCAGAGTTGTACTCAGCACATAAATGGTGCATTGAACCGACAGACGAGCAAGCTCGCGCATGTCCACCACAGAAGGCAATGATGGTTTCCGTGGTCATGTGTTGAGAGGTTCTTGGAGAAGTGCACTGAAGCTCTGCACTGTCTTCAGAGGCGAGAAGGTGTCTTGCTTCACAGTGTCATGTTGAGTTCACTGGGTATCTCGCTGCTGAAAACCGCTTAAAGAATGACAAATACAAAATTATCTTCGATTAATTATAGGCATAAAAGAGAAAAAGTTAATTATATGGCATAGAACTAAGAGCGAAAGTTGATTATATGGTATATACTTAATTAAAAGCAAATGTTAATTTTATGGCAAATAATTAAAATTAAAATAAATTAAAACTCGTTTAATTAAACATTAAAAATTTAATCTTTAATTCTTATTATACAAGTTTTAATTAAAAATTAAATTTTTAATTCTTAATTAGACAAAGGAAATGAGCAAAAATCAAATGTTTAAAATTTCATCAGTAACAAAATCTTTTTTGTAAGAAAGTTGAGTAGTGCTGTCTTGAGAATAATAGTAGAAAGAGAGAGATAAATAAGTGTGCTACTATCCTTTGATGTGACTTGATTTTACTGTTGCTGCTGATACTATACTCTGCTGCGATGTTTCTGCAAAAAAAAGCACTATTTGAGAGCTTATTCGTTTTTTCCAATCGTGGTGAGGAAGTGAGTACTCTGTGGAGCTGGTTGTTTGTATATAATTGTAGTTTGATAAGGGTGGCGCGTCAAAATTGGACCTAGCAGGTAACTTTCTCTGCTTCTATTTAAGCTTTTTCCTACATGCTGACTGATTCTTTGGAGGTGGAGTGGATGTGAGAGTCTTTTCACGACTAAAGAGAAATTCATGGCAGGGCAGTCTGCTTAAGCCACCTGTCAAATCTAGCAGACATGTTCACATTATGCATTGGTCCTCTGCTTCAGTTTTCGCTCAATACTTTAGTAGGAAATTCATACTGCTCCTAGAATATAAAATACAACTGTCACATTTCGAATTCTTGTAATTTTACAATTTATTGTAGTTAATATTTAGTTTGAGGTGGTATCTATAAAAGCAAAGAATTAAATAAGAAAACCACTCCAATAACGCGTCTCTGGCAACTCATGTATCTTCGAACTGTCTTTATATTTCTGCAAGTAGGTATAGTTTACTGAATAAATGTCTCGTATGCAAGAACCAGAATAAAAATTTCTTTCATACAAAGCCAACCAACTTACGAGAAGAAAAGAACTCGCATTAAATCAGAGAATTGTATAGATAGCATACTAATAAGCTTTCTTATCATGTTAGCTTCTAGAAAACTATGTAGCTTAATTAGACCCAAGAATAATTGACAACAAAAGGCAAATTTAAAACTAATTTTTTTATAACCGTAAAAGTGAGGAGTAAGCTTATTTATACATTGTACTTGAGGATTGTATGTGATCTCTTTTCTTCCCACAGATTCGTTTCTCAACCAAGTATATGCCCAATGCAATGCATATTGCAAACATGCTTGCTATAAATCTGAGAGACATGGGATTTCAAATTTGTCCAGAGGAACATTATTTAAAAATAAATAAATCTTGCAGATACAACAGATACGTTCAAAATAAATATTAATATTTTTAAAAACAAATTAGACACTCACCATACCTTTCCAGAGTCCTAATTGTAGACTCTATCAGAGCAGAACTCTTTGCCAGTCTGTCTTGGTTCTGATGTCAAGCTTCAGGAGATTAAAGTGGTACTCGTTGCTGAAGACATCACAGGCATTCTTGCCAAGATCTCTGTACATGATAAGCTAATGAGCCAGTTTTCTATCGCTGATATGTAATTGCTCTTGTCCAGTCAAATTAAATTTACTTGTCGCTTGTAATCTGTCACATATTTTAGTAACGAAGCCTCTGCTGGGACTCATTGCAAGTGAAAATAATATCTTGTTTGTTGAACTTACTGATCCTAAATATTAGACACTTATCTTCATGACTTCATAACGTCTTCTACAACGTCCTCTTAATTATTAATTTACACAAATAAATTATTTTACCTGTTAATGAAAATGCTGTGTTAGAAAATTTCATATCAATAATCTTACGTCCAATGAATAAATACAGGCTCTTTCCAATAGCATATTCAATATAATTTTCAGATTGTTTTAAAACATGAAAAAAATCAATGGAAATATAATCTTCATCAGAATAAGTCAGTGAATATGAACTAGATGTAAATCCGCCTTCAAATTCCTTTTCACATTTTTGTTTGCCAATTTCTTTTTGAACTTGATCTCAACACGCCTCTATATTAAGAGTCACAGAAGTAATTGCCATTCTATTAACTTTGCAGATCACAATTTTATACTCCAAGTAAGCAAAAGTATCAATCTCCAAGTAACACTAGTAGCCAATGAGCATTGCAGCTGATCCTTCAGAGCATTGCACTCAAATTCTCTTCAATTCCTCTTCACAACATTGCACTAGGTACAAGTTAACTTGTCCATTGACATCCGTAGGAGCAGTCTATTTGTACCCTATGCCCTGAGTCCTGAGCTGCAGCCTTCTCTCGTCTCATTCACTCACGCTCCTTCGTCTCACGTTTGCTCTCGGAAAATCAAAACAAACTGAAATGCTGAATTACGACTCCGGTCTTTCTCCATGCATACAGCCGCGCACGGCTGTGTCCGCGCCCTCTGTCCGCGGGGCGCGGCGCTCACATCCGTGCCACACTGTCACCTCGTGGAGTAGTTCAAGGTTTTTGGAAAATTTACGCGTTATTTCTTGTCAGGATATGATTTAAAAGATTCTTTAGTGTAATAGCAAGCGGGGATATCTATTCTTTAACGCAAGAATTATCGACGTCTTGTATTACAAGCGAAAATAGGAGCCATGGGTAAGCGTCGTCTGCTCCACGATTTCAATAAAACGGCATAATCACCTCGTCAGTAGTTCAAGGTTTTTATAATTATTAGTCCACTAAAAGATATGCTATAAATTTGTAAACATTCTTTGTTATGTAACTGAGCGGGGACAAGTGCGCCTTTATTTCAAATCATTCACTATTACCGAAAAAAATATTGCAAAAAGGGAGGCATAGCGTACAAGCTGCTACGCTGGCACGAGGTCGGTAAGCAATAAATTACAGAAAAAATATTTGTTGCTTATTTCGATCTAGTAATACCTGTCCCCCCTTCATTTCTTTATTTAAATTAATTTCCCAAAGTTTCACGTCAATCGGTATTTTGGTTTTCGAGAAAACTTTGAACTACTAAAATAGATAAAGTAGGAAAGGTAAAACAGGGATCTTTGTTTTCATCTACGGCGTCCTCTTAAACATTATAAAAAAAATTTGTTTCTCTTTCTCTTCAGATATTTTTCTTGATGCATGGAAGGAGTATATCACTCTTATCTGTAAATCAGGTTGAAACCTAACAAAACTACCGTCTTATATTAATAATTAATGGTTTGGCTAAAATACTTGTCACGATTGTTACAGAAAAGTTAACTGAGTTTTTTTCGCGATAATATCATTACAGAATAACATCGTTTTACGAAAAATCGTCCGACCATTACAATTTATTTTGGGTCATGGTCGCCAAGATGAGTATACTGAATAACAGTTTAGTATTGCCTCTATTATTTGGACTCCGTCATATCAGAATGCGATTGTTTAAAGCAATTCTCACTTATATCAGTTAACTTTGCGCTCATTTATAATGTTGTTGTTTATATTACCATTATGGTATATATTGTATTCTAAAGGTATATCTATTATCCGTTTGTAAATAAAATAAAATAAGAACATTTGTGCACTCTTGATTTAGATAGCTATTTAATGGTAGTTTATAGACAATTATTTGAAATGTCTTCTAATTATTATATAATATAATGGAAATTGGAATAAATCTTTGTTATTGTTACAGATCCTCCACATAATGATTTTTTCATGATATGATATTCTATCTACGATTAAACAAAATAAATATCAATAATTAACTTCATAAATATGTTTTCATTCGTGTTTATTCAGAGTAGGGATACAGATATTTTTAATGACATTGATAAGAGATCATGTCGCTGATTCGTGCAAGCTTGTGTTCGTACTTATTTGATAGTTAAAAAAAAGTTGCTTTGACTCCGGCACCGTTATTATATTGCTTATAGTTTATCCATATAAGGCCCATGTTTTAACATATATTGACCATACATCATCAATACAAGCAATATAGTTGCTATACTAACTTTTTTACGCCGGTTCAGATTTTAGATTATGTTCTTAACACAGCGTTCACTTATGCATTAAATATTTACATGACCGTGAGAACAGAAAGCGCCTTTTCTTTCCTTACTTGCGATGGATCTCATTAAGGTAGGAGATTATTCGTAATTTCCATGTGGGCTGATAAAATGCCGATAATATTATATGGATATATTACGAAGGTGATTGTTGGGATTACGCTACGCAACAACGTTTACTCCGACGCGCTCTTTCATTCTGAACTTCATTCATGCAGACATTTTCCTTTCCCGACTTTCTTGCAATCTAGTTCAAACAGCGGTGAAAATAATAATGCGTATTTAGTTTTAAAAAAAGCAGAGATGCGATTCATATGGGTCGCTGATGAGCGTTCGCCGCCGACACGGACATAAGCGCGTAGGCAAGTGAAATCTGTATTCTGATCTATAACTCGTCGATTCTAACGATATCCACAATTTCATCTTTACTTTTTTCATCGTAATAACCTTCGGGCAGTACTCAATGGTGGCTAGCGCCCCAAAGTATCGAACCAAACCAAGCACGAGCGGAGAAAACAACGTGAAGAAAAAGATGAGAGAAAACAAGGTGACAGCAATATCTCTCCCGCGCTCCTACTACTAGACAAATTTTGACTTACAATAAACCTACATACTAAAAGTATACTACTAAAAGGCTACGACTCACGGTTAGTTCGCCTGAGTAACCAAAATAATTATGTTTTGACTCTGTTTATGGGCTATGATTGCTCACGAATAAGATAATGCAACACTCTAGTTTTAGTGCTTGGGAATTCCAAATCTTTCTGTGAAATAATCAGTCACTTGATAATGGGATTATATAAACCTTGGAAGATCGGTTTGCTGAGACATTTTACTGTCTGCCTTAGACGGTGCCAGCTGAACGAGTGCTTGATATCAGCGTTAGTTTTGATAGGATTTTGCAGCACACAGACATCGTAGAGGTATTAATAACAAATCTTTTAGTTTTTTTATACAAATTTTATACAATTTTTCTTGTTTATGTACAGAATTCCTTTTTTATTACCGTCATAAACACGTAGATATTGATAGTTTGAATTCTCTCATAGAAAATTAAGCATATTATGGTCATATTATGGTTAATTTTCTACCAGGTTTATAAAACCAATATAACATACTTAAATATTTACTAATGATCGCCGTAAAGAAAAGTTGAAATTATTTTCAACATTAATTTTTTAATATTTTTATCATGCTTTATTTATAACAAGCTTTCTGTTATTTATTATTTTAAACTTCATTCCAGAAATTATAAAAATGAAGTTATTACT
Organism: Torymus sinensis; assembly: GCA_030522985.1. NCBI lineage: Eukaryota > Metazoa > Arthropoda > Insecta > Hymenoptera > Torymidae > Torymus > Torymus sinensis. Next base: position 1,363 of record JAPYZP010001401.1, on the reverse strand, counting down.
ATCTGTGGTTGTTACACTTCTTTGCACTCATTCTGAAGCAAGAACTACGGGGGTTCGAGAATTTGAAAAGAAATGGTTTAGCCAGGATAATGTTACCTATTTTGTTGACCCATATTTCAATGAAAATGAGCATTTTATTTTAACTACTTGTAATAAAGAAAACCATGATCAACAAGTGAATTGTAACATAACCATAGAAACACCAATAATTCAAGACGCAGTGTTTGCCAAGAAAAGTTGTAATATAACACGAATTTCAAATGAAATTCCAGCTGAAAAAAAAGGATGGTTTGATCCGATTTCTAGAATAGAAACAATGAATAAGTTAGGTGATCATATTCTTGTGACGGGATTTGGTATTAATATGGATAAAGAATCAATTGCATTCCTAGTCACCATTCTACACGTAGAAACGTGTTCTAGCATTGACTTAACATTTTATATAGACCCCTTGTCTGATTCTTTGGTCGCTCAAGTTTTGCCATACGAAGATACGTTCGATGTTTTTATTTCTAACAACGAGACCTGCAGAGGTACCCGAGTATGTAAGATAACATACGACAAAAACGGTAACGTTATCAGTGACCCAGTACCTTTTACGATAAGCAAGGCTTTTTCTATATACCTTTATACTGTTGCTCCGAAATCACAAATGAAGGGTTTCTTCGGCTTGGAGTTGGATATTTTCGGACCAGGACATATATTAAAATATTATGGTCAAGGCAATAAACAAATAGATTTGTTAGGTACATATAGTAAACTTTCACATTTGTCACAGATCTCGAACTCATATGAGAAAATTGGTTATTGTTACGAGGATTTACAAAATAAAACAGAAGTCCACTGCTTTCAATTTGATCCAGAATTTAAGAAAACTCTAATAAACGAGACGTTTAAATTCAATTTGGAATCCGGTGAGAACCTTGAAACGATGAATGTACATAATTTGAAGACAGGCGGTTTGTTATCAACGAGTGTAGTAAGGTATCGTAAAAACAGTGATTCCAAGTTGTTTTCTCTAAAACTCGTTGTTACGAAAATAAGTTCTGGTGGATATCAAAAGGAAGTGATCAAGATTGACGAAATCGTTGCTCAATATTATAATAAAATACCACCAACTGTATCAGTTACGGAAAACGATAAAGAATTTTGTTTTTATATTCTACGGACAACTGAATATGATGGATCGCCATTGTCAAGTCATTTGACCGTCAAGGTCACGTGTATACCAATTGTTATGGTTTACGGGTTATAATAATAATAGTAATATTTAAAATGGATTTTTTACATGTTTTTATTGCAGCATCGATATTAAAACTTATTTTGTAAATGTAAGATCGCGTACCACCAATATGTGTTCCTG
>JAPYZP010001400.1:0-16772 GCA_030522985.1 Torymus sinensis | reverse complement strand
GTCGGACGCACCTTAGGTATGTCTTAACCTAGAACTGATTAAATGTTGGAGTTAAATGGATGACTTTAAGGTCTTATTTTTTTTAAAATGACAATTTTGCAACTTTTTTTTTAATTTATTCAAAAAGTATGCAAAATGGAGACCGATATTCTTAAAGTACATTTGATTTCCTTCTGAATTGTGTATTTTAAAACTACTCACGAATTATTTTTGATTTAAAAATGCGGATCTGAAAAAGCTACTTTTTAGAAAAATTAAATAATTTTATGAATCATAATATTATGTTACGTTCCTAGGCCGGGACGTAAGATATTATATTCGCGTGTAGATTACCGTCCTCGGCCTCATATTAATTCATATAAGTATAATACAAAACTTTATAGTAAAACATTTTTTTTGTTGAATGAATTCCTATTTACTATTATTATAAAAGCGGCTGTAAACGAATAATTTAGTCAGAAATGAAATATGTAGATGTTCGATAAAAAAAATGTCACAAAAATATTGAAGATACTCTTTGAGAAAGCATTCTGCTAATTCAGTCAGCAGCGGTTTTTATTAAGAACCGCTGTAAGGAGTTAAATTAAAGATTTTAACTCTCTACAGCAGTTCTCAATAGTACAACAAATTTTTACGTATATATACGCAACAGCGATATCTCAACTAAAGAGCGAATGAAAAAAAAGAAGCCCATGAATCGACTCGTTTTTTTAGCGCGAAATAAGACTGAAATAAGGAAAAGATTTCTTCTTCACACAGATAACGAGTCAATAATTACATAATAAATTAACTATGAGCATTTGTACATAAGAAATTTTTCCTTATTCCAACTACTCATTAATTCTATTATTATCCCATTATTATTTAACTACTCTGGTTGGGCATACATAAATATCCGGAACGAAAGCTTATCTAATGATGAATGTGACAATAAAAACTTTGACTCCTGTTTATACTTTATGCAAAACAGTATTTAATTTCTTGTTGTTATCGAATGAGATCGGCTCAAGAAGTGATATATGTAAACATTGACTAAAAGAATTATACGAATGAAAAAGTTTTATACCTGCATAACTTACTCTACAACACGATCGACCTGCAATTAAACAAGAAAATATTTATACAAATATATATATAATTCATCCATTCATTCTACATGACTTCTGTAAATAATAAATATTTACATGCCCCATTTAATTACTAGTCAACGTTCGTATGTATATCAACCCATCTAAGCCCTTCTAAAACGTCCTCCCCACCCAGTTGACCAGCAGCGCATTAAAAAACAATCCGCTCTGAATTTTTCATTCTCTCCTTGTATCTACAATCTATACCATCGGCAGACCGCAAAACATAGCTCGCACTACCACAGACTATAGCGCTATCGCAGCAGCAGCAGCGCACCACCAGCCCTTCATCAAACGTTTTTTTCTCAACACTCTCTCTCTCTCTCTCTTGCGGGTTTCTTTTTCTCGCTTCGCTCGCGCGCATATCTCCTCGGCTCGTTTACCTCCCTCGTATAGGTGCGGTGTGTATAATACCTATAGTGTGCGCGCGGCTGTCATCGAGCTGCACTGGCCGCGCGAGCGCGCGTATACACGATAGAGCGCAACTGAAAACGGGGAGTTGAGGTAAATATGCGATAAGTCGGGCGTCCGCTTATAAATCCAGGGGCGCTCACGGTGACAGGTCACGCGAGAGAGCCTGGCTGGCCAGAGCCGCTGCTGCAGTGCCACAACCTGCACTCGCTCGCACAAGCCCGTAACTCCTTCCCTCGCGACTACTTCCACCTCTCCCCCCTGGCTCCCTCTCTCTCTCTCTAGGCCCAAGCGAGCGCAATTGATCCGCTAAATAAAGCGAGCGTGCCGCATAAACCTCTTGTACGGCCGTGTGTGCTTAAACCCTATAACGTGTGTGTGCGCGCGCGTAATAATATGCGCGCGGGCGCGTGTGTGCATTAGGTTAAATCTGTGGGGGGAGAGGGCTGCAGAGAGCTAGAGAGCAGTTTTACTGGGTCATCTCGTAATTTAAAACGCGCTGTTTGTTTTACGACGCGCCTGCGCGCCCGCCCTCCCGCGTCGTTTCATTCGCTTTAATTAGCAAGGGGGAGGACGCGCTCGCTTTTAGTTCGTTGCACTACGTAGGACGACGATCCTTGCGCTTCCGGTTCGAATTAGACACGAGAGGGGGAGAGAAGTAGAGACGGAAAAAAGCTGAACTTTCGGCGACAAGCGATTTTCTCTCTCGCTCCCTCGCTCCATCTCTCTTCCTCTTATATATACCTATATTTTCTGCGCGGCGAGAAGCTGAATTCGTTTTCATCGTTATAGCTTGCTCGTGCATTTACGCTTTTGAAAGTGCCCGGGCGATGCCACGTTTCCCCTGAATAACTGATTTTAAGATGCGCGTTTTAAAGGGCGTTTTCGCGAATTGCTCTTTACTTTCTGCCTGGAGAGGGGGAAGAGAGAGAGAGAGAGAGAGAGAGAGAGAGAGAGAGAGAGAGAGAGAGAGAGAAAGTTGTAGCAGGCAATTTGCTTGAGTTACACTTTGCTAATGGAAATTTGGTTAATTGAAAGCGACTCTGAGCGCGCGCGTAAGTGTACGTGCAAGACCGTTAATGAGGTTTAATGATGACCTTACGAAATTGATTGCAGCTCAAGGCGACTTATGGGTGAAGAAGTATGGAGGTTTGCGAAAATTTATTTTGCTTTATACCCCGGTCGAAAGTTTGCCAAAACATGCTTGCTTTGCGGCCCGGAAGTTTCATATTACAGTCACGTGTTTTCAGTATACGACGTGACTATGACCTGCAATTTCCCGGCCCCAAAACGTACATATTTTGGCGAAATTTCGATCCAGGGTATGAAGAAAAATAGTATACGCACCTCGACCGGAAAATAGAATATCATATTCGCGTGTTTGGCAACCTACATGCGAATGTAATATCCTATTTCTCGGCCTAGGAACGTAATATAATACTATTGGGCCCGGGCTGTATTGCGTAAAATTTAAAATAAAGTTGGATTAAGGAATTGTTATAGTTTGCTGAAATTAAAAAAATTATTCGCTGTTCAATGTATTTTGCTTCCTTACAGAGGTTAGAAACGGTGAAAAAAAATTATAGTATTTAAAAAATAGTTACTATTTTAAAAAATAATTAAAAGTATTACTTATGTCGACTGCAATTTACTATTCACTGATAAGAATTTTTCAATCGGTCTTACTATCAATTAATTTAATTTATAAGACTGTAAGACCGATTGAAAAATTCGTATCAGTGAATTTTAAAAAATAGTTTCAATATTTTTTAAATCAAAATTCAAACGTTTATTTGGAAAAAGACGGTTGTGTTATTCACAATTTTTTTTCAAGAGCACTATAACATTGAAATGACAACTTTTTCTATGACAAATTTGTCATAGAGATAGCTTTTTTATATCTTCGAACCAAGTTCGTTGACCAAAAAAATTGGTTCATTTCTACTGAAGATATTTGAGGTTAAAAATTTTTTTTCTTAAATCTGTGAATTGCATTTTCTCAGAGAATTGTTGATTTATCGACTTGAAATTTTAACTACTTATTACACTGGTTGGGGGTAATATTTGGATAAAATTTCAAGTGATTATCTTCATTGGTTTTGTCATCCATAGGTGAGTAATATACTAAGTTAGACAATGAAATTTAGCCATAGATATTAATATCTTTGTTTGAAAAAAAAAAGAAAAAAAGTTTTATTATTGAAATTTTTTAGCATTTTTTTTGTGAAAAATTTATTTTTAGAATTTCAATTGATTAAAAGAATCGAAAAATTATTTTGAGGAAGCTAAGTGCCAAAGAATTGGCAGCGGTTTTTTATATGTTGCAGCCAATATTTTTTAACATAATAAACGTTTTTCGAAATATCTTTAAATTGACTCCATTTTCTTGTTTTAATTTTTTAAAATTATCTTAGTCTTGCATTTGTTATTAAAGAAAATGTGCTTTATATTTCTTTAATTAATTTCTCAAATAATATTTTATTCATCGACTTATAATTTCAACCAGTTGTTACTATTATTGAGGACAGTTTATTATTAATACAGTGTATAATTGTTTATGGAAAATGGTATATGAAAAGAACTGTTGTACACTATGACTTTAATAATTTTATTTATTTACTTCTTTACATTGAAAAAAAATCTGCTGCTAAAACTTATCATTGTGAAATCTTCCACGTTTTTCAATACACTGGCAGATTTTCAGAGATTGGCAGTGGCCCTTTTTGTTCTGCTTTGCGCAAAGTCTATTACACCTACCTCTTCTGCAAACTGTAAAATAAAAAAATAATTATTAAACTATTTTATTTTATTATAATTTAGTACTTTCCGTTGGTCTCACTTTCCAAGTCAAATCAGTAGCCAAAGTTGAAAGTGGTATACTGTATGTAACTAAGGAAAAAAGTCGATGCTTTCTTTGGGTGATCAAGCTGCCCATGCTTCGCCTCGCACACTCAGGCAGTGACTTCACCCGCGGAAATCAAGAGCGAGTTTTTCTCTTGTAGCATAATATACTATTAAACAATGGTATACTTTTAAAAGTTCCATTTCAGAGTACATAATCCAATACTTTTAAGTTTAACAAATAATATTAATAAAATTTTGGTCCTGCAAGTGCAATATCAAATAGACCGCGGTCTACGAAATATCTTTGTCGAGAAAGGTGGTTTGAACGCCAAAGTTGACGTTAAATATAAACATTTGTTCTAACTACTTTTTTTGAATATTATAATATGCGTGATGTCATTGATAAGAAGTGTACTTCAAGTAAAGAATTTTGTTCTTCTCGTGTTCAATGATGGTTAAACGAAGACATAACAGTATGTTAAGCACCAAGGACGCAAAATGTATCATTCTGGGCAAATGCGAGCTTTGGTGCCGAGCGTAGCGTGGCTGCCAAAGCTTGCACTCGGGAGAATCATACATTTTGCGTTCGTCGTAGCATATACAATTTTGTTGTCCGAAGGCTGCAAAATGACTATTTCGCGGCCCGTATGGAGGCTGCGAAATGCTAAATGTATTTTGCAGCCTATTTACATTTAGTAAATAGTCATTTTACGGCCTGAGGCTAACAAAATCATTTTTTTTCAGATTGCGATATCTGGATTGAAAATAATTAAATTTGTTTAAACAAAATTTTTTTCTTTACTTCAAGAACATTTCTTTCCCATTACATTATCGCTCATATTATAATATTAAAAAAAAATACTTCAAAAGAATGTTTATATTTAACGTCAATTTCGGCGATCTAACCACCTTAAATTGCAATTTATATGAAGACACTTACTTCTGTCTACTATTGGTAATTTTGATGTTGATATTTCTTCACTGGCTACTGAACTCGACATCAGGAAGGCCAAAGCAATAACGAGAAGACACAGAATGCTTGTGAATCTCATAATGAAGTATTTTGGAAATCGTGAATTATAGTAAGGACAAAGCCGACTCTACTTCGCTCCTTAATAGCGAGGTGTTTATATACCAAAGAACGTTTGAACAACGTAAGGAATGATAAAAAAATACATAACGTGTTTATCAACCAACGCATAGACTATAATGCAAGTTTACGACTCCGGTAAATTTCCTTAGGAATATATCAATACTAATGATTGCTAAGTAAATAGTGGTTTCTTCAGTTCTCATTGTCCATTCGAATAGAAGAAGCTTTGTGACAGTGAAAAAAACGTTTCAAGAAATTTTGTTAGAAAGATGTTTTGAGTCATTTGGAGTCCAAATATACTACTATTTAAAAATTAAAAAAATGTCTGTATGTGTGTGTGTGTGTGTGTGTTTCTGCGTGTTTTGAGTTTTCATTGATTTTCTTTTGTTTTAAAACCAAAAAACAATTTTCACTTTTTCTTTTTTTTTAAATTTTTTATATGTTGCAGCCAATATTATTTAACATAATAACCTTTTTTCGAAATATCTTTAAATTAACTCCATTTTCTTGTTTTAATTTTTAAATTATCTTTAGTCTGGCATTTGCTATTAAGAAAAATGTGTTTTATACTTCTTTAATTAATTTCTCAAATAATATTTGATTCATCGTCTTAAAATTTCAACCACTTATTACGATTCTTGAAGACAGTATTGTGTTAAAATTACAAAAAATTATCTTCATTTATGTTTGAGTAAAAAATTATTTTAGAACAAAAAATTACGTTTTTGTTTTCGCACGATAATATGAGTAAAAATCAATGAATCGTCCTAAAATTTGGTAGCGATATAGCTTTCTTATATCGTCAAACTGAGTTCGTTGTCAGAAAAAATTCGATCGTCACGACCAAAGATATTTGTGGTTAAAATTTTTTTTTAATATTTTTGAATAGTATTTATTAAGACAATATCGACGTCTGAGAGGAAGAAGAACGTATCTCGGCGCTCGGATGAAGAACGATGTATCTCAGTGCACGGATAAAGAACGACATATCTCGCCGCGATGGTGAAGAACTATTTATTGTTTGCAAATTAGATATCTTGAATAAGACCTAAAATGGTTTGTTTATATAAATAGCCAAAATAGCCAAATTATCGGTTCATACACTTTATGATAATTTTAATTGTTAAAGATTAGTCATATAGTTCAAAATAGATTTAGATCATCTAGTTGATCATATCAAACTCGTATTGTATTTTATAGATTTTATTTTATTGCATTTTATAGATTTTATTTTATTGTATTATATGCAAAATTTATTTATACGCGATTTATTCAAGAATCTTTTTATATACCGTTTGTAAATGCTATATATTTACAATAAATGACTATTCTATTCTATTGTATAAAATATTTTACATTCCGTTACTGTTGATTAATAGTTGTATCCTACATCTACGTTTTTGCTCATAATTGAGAAATTCATACATAACCAAATATGGTTGCTGGTCTCAAATGTTATTGCAATATTGAATACAAAAAAGTTTATATTATTAATATAGTATAATTATTTATGGAAAATGATATATGAAAAGAACTATTGTACAGTATAACTTTGTGAATTGGATTTATTTTACGTCTTTACATTTAAAAAATTTGTTCTGCTAAGACTTTAAAAGTTGACAAAATCATTGTGAAATCTTACTGTTTCTAATAACATATGCACATTCTGACATCTTGGCAGCGACCCTTTTTGTTCTCTTTTGCGCAACGTTTTTGGCACGTTTTTAGTCTGCAATCTGTAAAATGAAAAAATTATTAATTTTACTAAATTTTTTATATTATTTTTGTTTACTATTTTCCCTTGGTCCCACTTTCCAATTCAAATAAGTATCCAAAGGTGCGATGGGAATAAAGAACTATATGTAACTAAGGAAAAAAGTCGATGATTTTTTTGGGTAATCAAGCTGCCCTTGCGTCGCCTCGCACACTCGGGCAGTGAATTTACCCGTGGAAATCAAGAGCAATTTTTTCCTTGTAACATAATGTACTATTAAACAATGGTATAATTTTAAAAATTCCATTTCAGAGTATATAATCCAATATTTTTAAGTTTAATGAATAATATTAGTAACAAACTATCGGTTCTGCAGTGACAACATAAAATTTAATAAACCTGTTTACGAAATATCTTTCTCGAGTATTACATCACTTTTGTAAGTAGTTAAGGTGGTTTGAACGCCAACGTTGACGTTAAATATAAACTTTTTTTGGAACTACTTCTTTGAATATTATAATATGAGTGTTCATGTTATTGGAAAGAAGTGTAATTCAAGTAAAAACATTTTTTAACCAAATTGAATTATTGTTGAACAAGATATTTTAGATCGCCAACTAAAAAATTAAAAAACCACTGGAATCTTTTATTTTGTTATCTTACTTCAATTTTGAATATCTTATTTTCTTCTATTTGCAATTTTAGGGAAGGCACCGATATGCAAATTCGAAAGTTTTCAATACCTGCAAAACTACACCAAATTGTTTAAACAAACCCCGTAAAGGTAAATCCAATTGTTCATGAAAAACTTTAAAATTCTTATAAACAATCGGATTTAGTTTCGCAGGCATTGATAATTTTGGAATTTTCATATCGGTAGTTTCCCCTAAAATTATAAATGGTCTTTAAAATTGATGTCAGATAAAAAATTAAAAAGATGTCAGGGTTTTGCTGAACCGTTTGTTTTATATTGCGATATCTTGTTTAACAATAATTAAATTTGTTTAAACAAAATGAGTTTCTTTACTTCAAGAACACTTCTTTCCCATTACATTATGACTCATATTATAATATTCAAAGAAGTACTTAAAAAGAATTTTTATATTTAACGTCAGTTTTGGCGTTCGAACCACCTTATAGTAGATTATGCACCTAGGGAGTAAAAGAAAAGAATGTCCCAGATCGCATGTAAAGTGTCACTCGAGCCCAAGGCAATGATGACAAACATGCGATCTGAGGGATTCTTTACTTACTCCCGTGGTGCATATACTAATTTTCTCCACGAGAAGCGTAAAATGCGTAGGCTGTTTTTCGCCCGCAGGGCGTACAGTACGCACTTCACGCGCCGTGTGGCGAAAAATTGCAATTTATATATGACACTTACTTCTGTCTATTATTGGTGGTCGCTTTGATGTCGTTAGTATTTCTTCACTGGCTACTGGACTCGACATCAAGAAGGCCAAAGCAATAACGAGAAGACACAGAATGCTTGTGAATCTCATAATGAAGTATTTTGGAATTCGTGAGTTATAGTAGGAACAAAGCCGACTCTACTTCACTCCTCAATAGCGAGATGCTTATATACGAAAGTACGTTTGAACAAAACAAGGAAAGATAACAAAAAATACGATGTTTATCTGCCAACGCATGTGTTATAATGCGAGTTTATATTTCCTTAAGAATATATCAACACTAATGATTGGTAAGAAAATAGTTGTTTCTTCAGTTCTCATTGTCGATTGGAATAAACGAAACTTTGTGACGGTGAAAAAAAAAGTTTTTCAAGAAAACAAGTTAGCAAGACTCATTTGGAGTCCAAATATACTATTTAAAAAAATGTCTGAATGTTAATGTGTATGTATGTGTGTGTGTCTAGCATTTGAGGACAGCTCTCAAAAATTGTTTTTCGTTCAAGATATTTGAAAAATAATATTTTATAGGTTTTTGGTAAGTCTTTAAATCTATTTTTTACTTTTAAAAAACAATTTTTAATTTTCTTATGAAAAATTTCATTTGAACAGCGTAAAATTATCTACAATTGCAAAAAGAAAACCGCTGCGAATTCGTTGGCACATTGCTTCCTCAAACTCATTTCTCGATTCGTTTTCTTAAATTTAAATGTCAAAAATAAGTTTTTCACAAGTACATTTTTTTCAAGTGTGAAAAAGATCATAATTTTTATAAATGTTTCATGCAATAAATAACGAAAAATTGTATGCAGTCGTAAACTTGTATTAGAGTAAATGCGCTGGTACATAAACATTTTATGTGTATTTTTTTGGGAGTTTCCTCGATTGTTCAAACATTCACTCGTATATAAACCACTGTGGCCGATAAACGTAGGAGAACCGCTCTTTTCGCGGTACTGTATCTCGTCATATAAAAATATTTCATCATGAGATTTACAAGCATTCTGTGTTTTCTGGTTATTGCCTTAACCTTCTTGATGTCAAGTCCAGTAGCCAGTGAAGAACTATCATCAAAGTTACCAATAAGAAGTAAGTGTACAAATTTGCTATTAAAGTACTTAAAATAGAGGTGCAAAAACATTTGAGAAGTCTTTCATACGTAAGCCGATTTGATGTTGTCTTTTCATAATCAAAATTTGTTTATTAATATTATTTGTTGAACGTAATAGTGTCAATTTTGCCAGTAATAACAATAATTAGATCATGGAGAAAACGAAATATATAATTGGTTTATTGTTTTTATGCACACATCAATGTTTCGAAAAATTCTTTTTTTCATCAACAATAAGCTTCCTCTGGGAGAAAGAAAAACGCTCTTACTTCAAAATTAATAAACAATAGTAATTTATTGTAGAATACTATGAAACTTAATATTGTAATGAAGCTATTGGCCAAAATTACTATCAAAATTCGTTGAAGGTGGTAAATAAACAACAAATTGTTATTATCACGACGTTTCGGACATCTTTTTATTAAATATGTCCCTCTTCAGGCAGGAAGTCAATGTTTTTTCCCTTCGTGGGTATTACAGAGAGCGATCCGTTCGTCAAACGTAATTTTACAAAACTTCTCGTACTCCTATTCAAAAATTTAAATTTCTTCTTACGTATACATAGATATCGTGTTTTTTAATTCGTATACATTTTTATTTATACTATAGAATATAGTAGTTTTATTGCAGATATCCGTAAACAAAATTTTGGCGTCAGACAATTAATTATCAGTATCAACAGTAAAAACCAGGAACGAAAACATTAGTCTGAGGTAGACTCGTGTCAATGAACTGGCGACGGTTTTTTATCTTTTACTAATTGTGTTGACTTTATTTTTACGAAAGCCGCTTTTAAAAAATTGTTCTCCTGGTAATAAACATTATCTATGAATGGGGCTAAAAAAAATTAGTAAATTATACATTAATGATAATAATGATAATAATTAGTTACGTAATTTAGTAAAGTAAATATTTCTTTCTTTTACAGATTGTAACTGTAGAGAAATTTGCTTAAAACTAGACAAAAAGAACCATTGCAAAATTCCACCTTCAATAATCTGCGAATGTATTAATTTACCACCACAATAATTTTGTGCATTTTTAAGATCTTAGCCATTGATTATTTTGAAATGTAATAAAGTATATTATGAAATAAATAAATAAATGAACATGTAAAACCACACGTTGAATAAGTTATTTTTCACTTAACCCTTTAACGCCCAAATAAATACTTGAAATTTAAAAAAAAGATTTGCGAATTCCGATTTCTTTTGCGAATAAAAAAAATTACTGGAAGATATTAAATTGATTTTTCTTATAAATCCAAAAAACTAGATCTTTAACTTAAGCTATTATGAGTTAAAAGTGATTGATTGAAACATTTTTTACACATTTTGTAATATTATGTTACATGAGTGTAACACTGGAAGTCAAAGTCAAGGTACCCTTTCCTGCCTCGGCTGATATTTTCATCTCCAAATTAGTTCATGACCGAGTGATACAATCACAACAGTAAGTAACACGTTCTTTATAGTAAATTATACTATAGTATTCAATAATTGCAATAAGATGCTAGATGCGAGGCCCCCCCTGTCACTGACGATTGCAGCGACCCATTGTTCTCGTTCATTTCTTAATTTTGAGGAAAAATCTCTTTAACACTTTGCAGATTCGGTAATGAACTACAACATATCAGATCGATATTTTCTTAAACTTCAAAACTAAATGAAAAAAGAATAGGTCCCTGTAATCGTCGGTAACGGATGGCACTTATATCGCCTTAATTATGAATAAAGACATGGATGTAAAATATAAGCACCAATCGACAGTAACATAATGAACAGAATTTAATAAATAACTTATCTCTATAGTAATTCAAATTATCATAGGAGTGTATGAGCCGTTAATAATTTTGCTATTTGCATAAATTATTTACTTGTAAAAACAACAATACTACTAAATGAATTAGAATTAAAATTCATCTGCTAATATTGCCACCCTAAATCTGCCTTTTTGTCATAATTAAGAAATTAGTTCGCATAACAAATATCGTTTAATTTTTTTGACTGTATGATTTAGTTTAATCATTAAGGTAACATGTTGGAAAAATAATTGTCAAATATTATTAAATTTGTATTTTATTGTTTACATTTTTATACATGTATACTAATTTATTAATTGTTAAGTAATTTATAAAAATGGTGTCATAAAATTTTCATTCAATTTTTTTTTCATTATTTATGGTTTGACAACACATTCGCAGACTTTTAGGAATTCACAGTAGCCTTTCTTGTTCTCCTTTGCGCATATTGCATCGCATTTCTTTTGGGTACAAACTAAAAACAGAAAATAACATTCACTTAATCAAATCAAATTCTTAGATTGATTTTTCAACTTGGTAAATAACATTTCAGATATCAATTTATGTTTTTAGTAGCGAAAATTCAAACTCACTTAAGTTTAGGAATGGCCATTGATCATCTACTACTGGACTGCTCATCACAAAGGTGAGTGTAATGGCCAAGAGGCAAAATACAATAGTAAATTTCATAATAAAGTATTTCCAAGGTACGTGCGATTGTTGTAACACTACAAAACAGTATGCTGTGCTCTTTCTTTGTTAGCGAGATTTTTATAAGCGAGTAAACGTTTAAATTGAAGGAAAAAGATAAAATACAATTTATAGAGGGTTAGCAGAGTATGTTTGCTAATAAATATGTTTATACAACTGCGAACAATTTTCTCGTTATTAAGGTAATAAAAGATTATTTCGTCTGTGTTATTATTATTATTTAAGATTTCTTTTTTCAGATACAGTTTGAAAGTCACTTTTTTTAATCAGTCGTACACTCTTCCTTTATTTACACTGTCAATAGCAGCATATCTCAATTCCTCATCAATCCTCTCGCAATAATTTTCACTTATATAACCCTAACCATGTCGCCTGCATATCCGCGCCCACTATGGTAACTGACATTTCCCAACTAAATACCATCGGTTATGGCCGGGCCGATGCCTGCAACCGACGAAACCCCCCCATTAATTATTACCGAGTCGAATCGAATCGCTCACACCATACAGCTCGACTGCACACATACACACGCGCGCAGACGCGCTCTTCACCTGCCCATTCACGCGTATAACCCCAGCCGCGAAACAATAGCTCTCGTACTCGCGGTAAAAGTGCGGCATTACATTAATTAATTTTCGGTCGACCGAGCGGACGAGCCGTAAACAAACCCGTAATCCAGGAGAGCGAGAGAGAGAAAGTCAACGGATGCAGCGACAGTTGGCCGAACATTTGCGGTCTTTTTGCGCCCAGCAGCGGGATTATGATCGATAATGCGCCCCCATCGCGGAATACACTACGAGCGGCGGGTTTTTCCTCGCTGCTACTGCCTTTTGGCGCTTGTTATTCGCCGATCGAACGCTCGACTCGATCGGCCATCATCCTCCCCCTAGCTAACTATAAATTGCCGAACATTACCGCGGGAGCGTTTGATATTTACGAGGCGAGCGCGTGTCATTTGCTCGGTGCACCGCCGCGCCACACGGGCAGTTTGCATTTTAAATTTCATTCGGGAGAGGCGGCCATGTCGCCATTGTCCATTACCGATAACCGATTTGTGTGCAGCGGCGGGGCGGCTTCCTTGTGGTCTCTGCGACAGAACGGCTGGATTATGGCGGGATTTTCGAGGGGGTGATTGCCGATTGGGTATACATGTGCATCGTTGAGTCGAGTGATTAATGACATGGGTTTCTATAATGGTATATAGTTTTTAACGTAACCGCACAGTCGAAGGTCAATATAACTGATGTGAGTCTAAGTAATGTCTGAGAGTTATCTTGCGGTCGTTAAGCAATTGTTTGCTCGGTATTTAGGGACAAATTAGGGTTGGCGAGCGGTGGAAGTGCAAGTGTGCATCGTTTCCTTTGGCGAAGCATCGTTAAAAAATAATTATTAAGCTGATTATTTAGAATGACGCTGCCGTTTCTTGTATTCGTTATCAAACTAAATCTCCGTCTGTTTAGTGAGTAAAGTAATTAAGAATCAATGTGTGATCTAAGATAATAGAAAATGCCGTCTTTAAATTAGGAGCATTATAAATAACTTTTAGAATTTTATAATGTGTTAAATTAAATTTCAAGATTGAAATTCCAGAAATATAGCAGTGTATACTGCAGATAAAGTAATGTACATTACTAATGGAATATTTTGCACATAATTAAAAAAAGTTCAGTAGAAAGAT
This sequence comes from Torymus sinensis, assembly GCA_030522985.1. Taxonomy (NCBI): domain Eukaryota; kingdom Metazoa; phylum Arthropoda; class Insecta; order Hymenoptera; family Torymidae; genus Torymus; species Torymus sinensis. Next base: position 2,873 of record JAPYZP010001400.1, on the reverse strand, counting down.
TTTATCTTCAATTACAAATCCTGTTATTTATAAATATATATTTATTAATATCTGTATTTTTTCCTATTTAGCGTATAAGTATATCTTCTTTATTCCATCTTTGTGAAAAGATAAAAGCAGGTACGTATAAAGAGTTAAATTTGCAAAATATCGCTTTATTCCCACCGGGGCATTTATGCCACTCAAGCCAATTGACAATCTATCCGGTGGTTTTGTAATTTCGCTTTAAATTATAACGCCGACCTCCAGCTTCATACCTATATCGTTAATAACGCCGGTACGCGCGCGTGCGCACACACATACACCGCATCGCAATTTCTCAACGGCCATCCGGCGCGTGTATACCACCGAATTCGCCGCATTTTTTCTCTCCCTCCTCACCGCGCCGCGCTGCGATGCAAATTTATGCTAAATAATCCGGGTACGCGATTACGCCCGAATTTTTACATAACAATACACACAGCGGCGGCGGCTGCCACGTGTATATACCGCGCTGCAAAAACTTCTGCGTGTATACGAGGCGGCAGCAAGCGTATTCCAGCTCTCGTCAAAAGAGAAAAAAAGAACCGCATCACCCGTGTACGCACTTGAAACCGTCATTCTTTTTTTCACGCGCTCCATTCTCAGAACAAGTACGACGTCGTTACACACCACATACACACACGTACAACGACGAGCGGCTGACCATCATCATCGCCTCTTATGTACAATAGCCGCCGGCAACAAAGCCTTCGAAAAATCCGAAATTTGTCCCAGCTCTTACAGCCGCGCGCGAAAAAGCCCGGATTCATTCAATCACGCGGCTGCTTTATCTCCCTCGCGCCCCCGGAAAAAGTCGGTCGGAGCAGGAAAGCCGAAGAGAGGGAGAGAGAGAGAGAGCCTTATACCCGTGCGCAAATCGCGATCTGGCGTACAACACAAAGGCAGCAGCAGCAGCAGCAGCAGCAACAGCGAGCTCGGCGTTCATTTGCCAGCGCGTTCACTCGCTCGCTCGCTGGCGCATTATCGGCCCCATTGACGGGCGCCGTCAGTCATACACGCGCATGCGGCACGTCCCTCGGCGGCGCGTATATATGTATACACAATGCATGTGCGCGCCGCAAGTCAATCGGAACAACGCTCGCTCGCGCGCGCACGTCAAAACCGAAATCACGGAATGCTCCGTCTCTCGCCTATATATAGGTACTATATACGTACGCCATGTATCTTCCTATACGCACGTGCGGTAGCTTTATATATATGTAGGAAGGTACGATAGAGAGAGAGAGAGAGACAGAGCTTTCCCCCTCGGCGGAGCCGATAAAAGGGCGAGTGGGCGAGGGGAGCTTTCCCTCTCTCTCTCTCTCGCTCATGTCCGTCTTAACGAGCGATTGTGCCACGGCTATAGACGCGCGCGAGCGCGCATATAATTCGACGCCGCAAAGGGCTGGCGATGCGGCCACCCTTGCGTCTGACAGTGCGCGGCGATTTATCCATCTGTTACTTCGCTGCCTGCGCGCTCACCGTGCCAGTGTCACTGCCACGGACGTGCCGTTTGTGGAAAGAGAGAGAGAGAGAGAGAGAGGGAGAGAGAGATGCGTGCGGGAGATAGGGTGGGGACAATTTATTGATTGATTGGAATTTTACCGCTTATTAGGCGGGTGCGCGGAGAGCTTCGAGTGCGAATTCATAATGCGCGGGAGAAGAGAGGCTATATCGATTGCGCCTCTCTCTCTCGAGGAAAAGAGAGAGGTGGGTGGAGGTTTTTCAAGGGACATCGAGAATAATTCCTTGAATTATATGCGGAGTGCGTGCGTCGGAGCTGGGGAGTTTGAGGCTCGTGGTTTACCATCTGCAGCTGTAATAATACGTGATGGCATGGCGGTTTATATACGCTTTGATTAGCAGGGATTTATTTTATTAGACGATCAAGTTGTCATTAGTATAATAACATAATAATGTACACTACGATACTCAATAAGAACTCATCTTTTGCCACAAACATAAGGGTTCATGCCACTTCGTCAACTTCAAAAAATCGATTTTTTTTTGACAAATTTTGAAAGTAAAACATTTTAAAAATATTGCGTGCGAATTTCATAAAGAAGCAGTGTAAGTATATTTAGTCGATTTTATTTGAGCCTACTCCTAAACGCGTTTTTTTTAAACTTCTTTTTTTCTTGCGGCTCACATGATTACTCAGTAACTACTCGACCGATCTTTACCAAATTTTAACCATTACATATTCCGAAAACCAATTATAAAAAAAACCCCGATTTTTGAACCCTTTTTTTAACAACTGCCATTTTGTTATTTTTGCATAAAAATTAATCATTCTAGTTTGGGCCACGACCATACTGAACCTAATTCTCTTTGGATGTTGTATTTCAAATAATTGTTCCCTACAAAAACGTCTGCACCACCGACATCACTTTCTTCGTGGAGCAACGCGGATGTTACAATTTTGCATAAACAAATTATATAAAAGAAATTAAAACTTTCTTTTATGTATTTTAAAAGTGTTTTTATTGAGACTAAAAGGAATTACATCAATATCTATCATAGAGACTGTAGAAAAAATTCTTAAAAATAGCTTATTTTTCAGGCGTGTAAAGTGGTATGAACTTTTAAATTACTTTTCAATATAAAACATATAGTCAATATATGTATTGAATACGCCACTGCTATGGTTCAATGCGGCGCTGAAAAACAACCCGAATTCGCATAATCAATAACTAACGCATCGGCAAATAAACGCGCTTATCCCACGCTTGACGAAAGAATCACGCGCGCGAATATATATATATACAGGGTGTCTGAAAAGTCCCGGAACACCCTAATAATTTTCCAGGTAAACTGATTTTGGGAAAGGTCAAGATGATTCTAGGAGTAAC